>KN732137.1:0-11330 GCA_000816745.1 Ancylostoma duodenale | reverse complement strand
GGGTACGTTGTCACAAATTATTCAAAAATTATGTTGAATCAACAAGCAACAACTAGGAACAAGTAATCGAAAAAAATATCCGTGTTCTTTTTAGGAAATCTCCCACTATCCATCACTCTTCCTTCCGATACATAATGTTACTATCCTGGTGGTATTAATCGCTGCGTACACAGTTCTTTGCTGCTATGTCTTGCAGATGAATCAGTTCGTTAAAGAAGGAATTGACCGGGTTCAAGTTCAGGTAACCATTTAAAATATGAAACCTTTCATGTTCTTTTGCTATATGTTGATGGTTTGGAATAACGTCCTTCGAACTTTCAAAGAGAATTGCTCGTTGCTGTCACTAAAACTTCATATTTTTCAGCTTTTCATCCAAGCTATCCTTATCTGTTCAACAACTGCAGTCGCTGCATCCCTTTACATCTATGTGGAGTTCTTCTCTGCTTCGCGTAGTGTTGTCATCATGGCGAATGTTGTATGGCAGCTCAGTCACGGTGAGGAACTCTTCTTTTCTTCCATTGAATCAATCATACAAATCCGAATATATGGTCTGTACGTACACATATGGTGCTAGGATTGCTGCCGTATAGAGAGACATATGTAAAATCTATCATCTACGTAAGCAATCTTTAGGAATTTCATTGAGAATGTCTGAAAAAAATGAAATCGAAAGCTGAAAAATTCTGATATTTTAGTGCTCTCAGTGTAGGAGCTCGGATTGCTTTCAGGATGTAGTAAGCTTTAACTTCGGCATGCTATAATAATTCAAGAAAATATGGGCTAAACTTAGATCCAGAAGAGGGCTCCCAGAACGTACGCCGATATCCAGTTTTGAAAAAAAAAACGCCACGCAGCTGCTCTATCAACCTAGGATCGGTATGCCGCAGCCCCGCCCCCCCCCTCCCCCGAAAACTGATGCCCCCCTTCCAAATTAAAAATTCAAACCGCAATGCAATTCTGTTTTTTAAGGCCTACACGGATTCATCTACCTCATTTTCAATCGAGTTATAAGAGCAGAAGTCTTCGCGATATTCAGAATATCTCTTCGCTCGTCCAAGTTCTCCATGCCTAATTCTGTTACAGCAATGGGATAGGGGCTGTCATCTTATCGTGTGCCACTTCTGCGATGACTGGATCTTAAAGTATCTTGTATCTGATCTCAGACTTGCACCGTGAAAAAAAAGAATAACATCCAGAAAATCTGCGTGAGTGGTCCTTATCAATGGGAACAACTCGCTTCTCCGATTCTTCTGATTACGTTCCTGCACCAATACCATAGAATAATCAGACCTTGGCGGATCGTGTTCATGGCCAAAGGTTTTTCATATAGCTGTAGAGAAGGAAAATGCTTGCAATCCTCACAGTTCTCAACAGTCATGTTCCTATTCATACAGATTTCATCATTGAAGTTTCATTATTTCTGTTCCCTCAGCTTTTCCTGGTTGCGCAGTTAGCAAATGAATTGTTAATCAAATAAGGAATTGAATAAAAATATGTTTCAAGATCTCTCCATATCCTTAGACATTTTTTTCTTACAAACGGAAAAGCAATGTATCGTTGTGGATTCCCATAAAGGCGTATGAAAAATCCTCTCAGAGTTTTTTCAAAACAGGAAGAACTGAAGAAATTATTGCTTGAGGTCAAACGCGGACGGCGGAAGGTAACTTTGCCTCTGCTTTCTCTTTCCTCATGTCATCTGTCATAAGTGTTGATAAAACTACAAGTATTACAGATTATGATCATGTTTCTTGATCCCCCAATTGCTTTTGGAGTTCGCGAAATAGGAGGGAAACGAAAGAAGGATAAAATTCGACGTATTCAAAACAACCATTTAGAGGAATTGACAGGGAATCGAGTGGTCTCAAGTTCAGGATTCTGTTCCGGGTAATTCGAGAATTGTTGATCGTTGCTGTATAATTTGCGAGCAGTTTTTGATTCCTGCACAAACGGGATACCCTTTCTTTTACAGTATTTAATTTTGCAATCACATCGTGGATCCTAATATTTACCATATGAAACCTTTATTTGGAGTTGGCACAATGAACAACGTATGGAACCTGGTCTGAACAAAAAAGTGCTTTGAGCTATTGATATAGCATAAAATCAGCCTTTTCAAATGGAAAGTAGGCTGGAAAGGTTTTCTCAAGGGGTAAAATTGGGCACCCAAACATTACAGTGCTTCTTTGGTGCATATGGAGACTCGGCTGGACAGTTGTAGGCCACCCTGAACGCCGGATAGTTCTGCAAGGTGCCGAATACTCTGTACATTGCAGGTGAATGTGGGTCCATCATCAGCTGTCGGTAGAGCCTGTCGTCAGTGCGTCGCTTCTCACACCACACCTTGAAAGGAAAGAAAATTATTGGTAAATAAGCTAAGGGTACGGTGATCTGGAAATTAGTACCCGGGCAAAACTCAAGAAGAACAGCTGATCATGATTAAACTGTCCAAATAGACGATCAGGAAGCAGCGGATCCTGGCCATTCAGACCAGCATGAGTTCGGTAAGCACGGAATGCGGCGTGGATTCCTAAAGATTCCAATAACTGAAAAATTTCGATCTTTTGTGGCAAGAAATAGCTCTATACCTCCATTGTCAGCAATATTCTCGCCCTGTGTGAGTGTACCATTGACACAGTGTGGAGTGAATTTGCTAGGATCCAAAGGACAAAACTGGCCGTACTCTAAAATTGTTCTGCTTTTTCTCGGATAATTCATAATACTTATTCTTACTTCAAAGAGTTCCTCGTGACTAACCGTCTATGACACATTGCGCCATCGCATTGAAACCGGTAGTTGATTCCTGATCCATCCATCCGGTGCACTCAGGGCAACTTCGGGATGACATTTCACCAAAAGGACCCCATTGTACGCCTTTATCATCGAATCCATGGATGAGTTCGTGTCCTAGGGAAACATGGCTCTATCACCGAGAGAGAAAAGAAGAAACAAAGAAAAATTCAAAACTCACCTGCAATTACACCTAATCCTCCGTAATTCACCGACGTAGGCCAAAGAGGGTGGAAGAATGGCGGTTGCATGATGCCGGCTGGGAACGTGATGGAGTTCAGTCCGCGCTTAACAGGTTACATGAAGACATACAAAAATATATAAAAAGTACAGGTTATTCGAGAAAAATAAATAAATAAATAAATAAAAATGCGCTGCCAAGTTAATGCGACAGAGAATACTCACCATGTACCAAGCGTTAACTGTGGCTGGAGTGCCCTTGAAATCATATCGGTTAGCTTCCTTTGCTGTGAGCGGTTTATAGTCAAGTTCAATGTTGAACCTGAAGGGAGATTTGAGAAAATCCGAAGGGTGTCAGATCGTTTTCAACCTACACTATGAGTTTTGTCCACATGTCATAGTAGTTCTCCTGCTCAGGATTAAAGGAGATGCTCTGATGGTAGTGATCGAGCTTTTGATTATCCATAATCCAGTCCGGGAAGGCAACGTTTTGCACTGTAATTGAGGAATTATTAGTAAATTATCGTTCCACAAGGAAATGCAAAAGGTCAGCCGAGCAGCTCGAAATGAAACCTGTCTTATTTGAAGGTCAAGGGTTTAGCGATGTTCGTTTCTTCGCTTTTTTTATTCTTTTTCTCAAAACCACGGGGCAATCCTTTTATGTACATATGCTTCAGCATCTTGCTAGGTAAAGCGTCAAACTAACTAGGTTTCCATTCGATGTGTTAGGTTATCACTACACACTTCCTTGAGGAACACGATATCCTTCGGGAACAAGGTTGCATCATAAATTTAATGTACATATTTGTTTGGACAATGAATACATGAGGTTTTTTCGTTCTGTCTTTTCACTGGGATTTGAACTTCGTTCGATTGTATGGCATGAACCAATCGTACCAGCTTGTAGTTCCCATTTTTCTCTGCGAAAGTCATAACCAATTTGTTCGATATCTCATTTTCCATAGCATGGAATGTAGCTGCCCAATTCGACGAGAACGAACACTTCCGGCACTTCCAACTGTTTGAACTAAATCGTGCACCAAATGCAGCTCAAGCGGCTAGGGAATTCGAGGACACCTACAGATGGAGGTTCTTTTTAGCTGAATGAACAACACAGTGTGGATGCCATTTTCAGAGGTCAGTTCTAGCCTGGAGCATACCCCTCGTTCTGAATGCGCGGTTTCAGAAGCAACCAGAACATTATCTGCTACAGCTTTCTTTAGATGAAATAGAAATCATTGAGGATGCTAAGTCCCCTCACCACCTAATTCAGGTTATCCGCTTCCAGAAAAAAAACCATCCAAGGGCTTAGTACGAAGCGAACCTTCACAGTGAAAATTCGGGACTCCTCTGGGTAAATTTCGTCGAAGCGATAATCGAAGTGATGCAATGAAAGGTAATTCTACTCAACTCCGCTGGCTTGAGTCATTCGCTCACCATTTGTTTTGTTCATCTTGTCAGGTCTATGGCATACTTACCCAGCAGCTTCAGAGCTTCCCAGCTTCATGAAAGGAACTTGTAACGTTTTGGTCTCATCATTTCCACTCATTTTCTTCACAGCGACGGTGTCGCCATATCAACGCAGAACACAACTCAAAAATTCCAGTCGACGGGCTCAAATTGAACTGTCTCGAACAATGAGGCGTTTCACCTGGGATGTAACTAGGCTCTGCTCTGCTTCCAGTAGCATAAGTAGAAGGGGAAAGGACCAGATAAATCACTTGCTATGATTGATTTTTTTTTGTGAGAAATAGTGAGTTTGATCCCGATTGAGGACGGTCCTATCGTATTGCCCTACCCAAAAAGTCCTTTTTTTTCGAACAATTTGCAATGTAGTCCTCATATAAGAGGTCGCATCGATATCAGGTACTTGTATTCAAGCGCGTGGCTCTCGTATAACTGCCCACCCGTAGCAGCAAGAAAGCAGGAATAGAATATACCCAGTTTGGGGAAGAACTGTTTGACCTATCGGATAGTCGTGGATTTCCCGCTATAATCGATCCACGAGGTCCCAGATTGGTTGTACGTGACATACCTACGCCCATTGTTTTCTCATAGGCTCTCTTCTTTGTCTCTTGTGTCATCCAATCCAGTGAATCCAACATTCCTTGGAACGAATGTATGACATTCTGTATCATGCCTCCTGCTCTTCTGAAATCTCAATCTCGAGTGATACTGCTCTGGCAGTGAACGGTATTGCACTAGAAACATCTCACTCTTTGATCAGTTTCTTCTTGTCCTCACTCGGATACTCATAGTCAATGTACACTCGTCCGATTGCATACTGCATGAACCGATTTGCCATAGTAGCACAGTTGAGTATGATGTCTTCAGGGGCATCAATTCTTTTGAAGCGGAAATGTAGACTTTCTCTTCCCAACATCATCGGTTCTTCCTGAAAATCGCTAGGAAGTTATATTTTAGTATAGAATATCTTAGTCATATTCTTTATCAAATGAAATAAATTTCTTAAAAAAGGAATTTGAAAATGAAGTCGTCAATTACTGAGGAAAAAAATGAGGAAAATATTTATGCACCAACATAATACATTTAAGAAAGATAAGAAATAACTCCAAAAAAATTTCCTCTACAGGTAGTTTTTGAAAAATGAACTAAGTTGGGGAATGGAAATAGGAATGTTTAACAAGATGGAGTTAAGTGGTAAAAAATAATTTTCTGCACTTTTGGCGCTGTCAAAAACGGGGTTTTCGTCATTTTTTGATGTGCAGGTTCTAACGAGTATTCGCGAATTTTTTGTTCGGATTCTTGTGAATTTCTGGTCAATTTCCGTTAGATTTCTATGAAATCACGCTCATTTTCGTACGGGATTCCTCATACCTTCTCCAGGAATTCAGGCAAAGTCTCCTAGGAATCCAGGCGGAAAGGACCAGTGAAATCACCAGAGCGGGAAGGCTGCAAATCCCAGGAAAGCTGTTCATCCTATGGAAACGAGTTATTTGATTTAAATGAATACTTTTGACAAATTTCTGGCAGAATATAGCTGCATTTAGTAGTGAATATAGGGAATGATATCAGTTTCTGCTAGGAAAAGTTATACAATTACTTATAGGATTTCAGATCTTCGCGGGGGAGTTTATGAACCCCTTCCCAGGTGTTATTTGATGTTAGCCGCTGACTATGGTTCCGTTGTTATTATATTCTTTAAAAATGACTTTTAAGCTTACAGGCATTAATTCAAAAGCGCTGGCGTAAGATGGTAGGTACTGTGCATTCTCCAGCACCAATCGCATAAAGAGATAGTTGACCAGCTTCGTCGGATCCCACGTCGAGTAATCCCTCGCCATTTTCTCGTACTGTTCTGGCTGGAATTTTTGAAGGTAAGAAATGGTGAACTGAATCCATGCACTGAATAAAAATCACTATGGGACTTTTCTACCTCGTATACTGAGACTTTAAATGTGCTCTTCTGGACCACTTCCTGCGCGACTTTTGGTACCTGAAATAACAATTACACAGGAACTAAGGAAACTTGGAAGCCCTATGAAGGAAGTTTCGAAGAAATGGGGAGGTACATGTAAATGCTGGGTCCTAAGAGCAATTCTCTCTAAAGCTTTTTTTTTGGTTAGCGTCAGTCCGATTTTCTGTCTTATTTTCTTCTATTTTCCTACCTTTGACCTTTGTTTTCATCAGTGAGGGACCAAACATTTTTTGATTACATCCTTTAACACATTGCGTACCGAGACCATTTTTGCATGGGTGTCTAATTAGTGTCTGAGATTCAGTGGGGTCAATCTGTTTCGGTGTTTTCTGTATTTGATAATCTTGTTCTGGAAAAGTGTAGTCGAAAAATAGTGCAATTTCCAACATAAAATCATAACGTAATGCACTAAATTCATTACATGGCCACATCCGGACGAAAAGTGGTGATGCACCATGTGCATCACGTGGTCCGCAATGGGTTAAATCACTCACCCCAAAGGGGAAATAGAGTAATAATGGGAATGCCGTTCTACATCAAGTTGCGCACTGAATTAAATAAAAATTGTTCTCCAGACCTGTTTCATATAAGCTTCCCAGTCCAAAAAGGTGTACTTTCTGAGATCTTTGATACTCATAGGATTCCAAGACCTCTGGAACGTACGACGAAGCTTAGCATCAGTGCTGTAAAGACAAAAAGGCATGTCATAGTATTTATTCCCCTTAATTATATTTATTTATAGTTTTAATAGTTTTCTACTCGGCTTTACTACCCAAAAGATGGTAAAATCTCATATCGTACCTGTATGTCAGTACAATGAATTGCTCGAATTCAATTAGGCCTCGGATTCTTTCCTTCAATTCCGCCTCGTTGATGCTCAAGCCCTGTAATTTGAACTGATTTACTTCAATTGGCAGATGTCTTTAACAAGTAGGTTTGTAGTCAAAATTTTGCTCCAGTTTTATTTTCAATGAAAAAATCCTCTTTTAGGTATTTTCTATCAAATATGATCCTTGATTATGCCAACTGTTACTGCGTTTTGGACTTGTAGAAGCGTAGTAAACTTATACTTACAACTCGGAAATTTCCCCAAGGTATATCGAAACTCTTGGAACATAGCTGATACCTGTGCTTTCGCAAAAGTAGCGACGACTTGTGTTGCTGATTTGACGTAGTTTTCCTTGATCATTTTGAAGGCTTTCGGATCATAGTAAGATTTGCTAAAGAACGTTAACCATTAAAGTTCGCTTATTAACACATTGCGAACCGAGCACATTTTCGCATGGCGAGTGCACGTGGCCAATCGATATTTTTTGCCGCGCGGCATGATGCACCATGTGCTTCACATCGTCACAGGGGACGGCTTCTTGAGTGTGAACGATACACTTCACGTTTTTTTTTGCGACTTTGCGTTTTTTGTTGTAGGTAACGTGAAGACGGTCTATTATTCCGTATTTCAGTGATACCTTCCTAACCAATTAGAACGTTATGATATGAATTCGGTTCCAAGACGTAATTCATTTGAGGCTTCTGCTAAAGTAAGAGCTCTGACCGGGTCTATCTGATGTTTTGTTCCCTGTATTGACTAATGTTGTTGCGTGAAAGGGCCGTCAGAAAAGGTGCAGTTTTCAACGCATGATAATGGCGTAGTGCACCATGTGCATCAGATGGTCACACGGTTGCAGAAGGGCGTGATGCACCATGTGCATCACATTTTCCGTGATGTGTTAAGCAGAATTGTAAAAGAGATACTGCTGCGGACGACAGGAAATAGCCCATTGATTATTATGGTTTTTCTTTTTTTCTCTGTCCACCATAGCTTTGACAAGTATCTCAAAATTAATTGCTGTAATCCAAATTGGTTGACAATTGGTTCAAGGAATTTCACCAGTGGTGGAATTGTAATGGAATTTCACTGTCTGATCATGAGTTTTTGATTCCACACATCTGGAATCTCATCTAGACGTAGTGTATTACCTACCCCATGTAAGCGCTATTTTGGTCGAGGAACATTGAGTAGCCTTTTTTGGGCTCCGGCCAGTTCGTGCTCACCATCGGCCCGATCAGTGTGTCTATTCCCTAAAAACAGAGAAAATGAAACATCTCGAAGAAGCGTTCTGGTTTTCGCACCTGATCAAAGGATAAGTAGCCCAGCGCGTTCGCCAGTTCTGTTTTATCTGGCAATCGGCTCACTTCCCCACCAAACACGTAAGTGAAGCCAGAGCCGAGGTAACCTTCTAGTTTTTTAACCTGAAAATCCAAATTACAACCGGCCCGTAGGTAGTGACAGGCTTCGAGGTATTTGTTGATTTGTAGCAAAAAGGCTGCTCACACGTGGCAGGAGGTAGTTTTTAGTGGCAAGGATCTCTTGATTCTTGGACGAGTCCTTCGTGGTTTCAATGCAAGCATCCGTGAATGTTTTCGCTTTAGTAAGTGCAGTTGAGCTCTGAAGCAGGGATTCCTTTCGAGTTTGAACGAACATGCAGGAGAAAAGATCGTGCCTTAATAGTAGCTTCATACTCTGGGCTGAACAGCTGGTTAGCCACGTGCTGATTGACTTTCTCCCTAGTCATGCCAAATGCTCCCTGAAATTTAGAGCCACTTATCCAGAAAAGAATAGCATGAGCTATATTTTGATGGAAGAAGTACCGGCTTATCGTGTCTACCACAGGCGTACTGGAAGAAGTCTGTGCATGGATCTGCTGAAGTGTTGACGGTTGCCTGTAACGCTGATATTGGGTGCAGGCCTGTCGTTTTTTATTCGTGGTGTTCCCCTTTGACTTCGAAGTTTCGAATTTGAAAAAAAAATTAGGTTCAATTCAAATGTAAAATTCCATCCTTTGGGTTGAAACATATGTCCTCATCGTTTTCCAATTACATTTTTATCTATCTTTTATTTTTTACTGACGGAAACTAGTTTTTTTTTTCTAGAAATCAGGTCAAGTTTTCCGATTGATTGTATGGACTGAGAAAAGAGCTACAAAATTACACGTAAAACACGTAAAATTACACGTAAAATTCAGATTTTAACCCTTCAGAGTTTGTCGAAAAAAAGTGCTGAAAAAGGCAAGAACTTGTTCGTTAATTCAAAATGTAGGCTTAGTAATGGGCACAGGGGTCCGTAGCTTGTACACTTATTTTCTGAAGAAATATTCACACCCATATAATGCGCCATCTCTTTGTTCCGCTGAGCTGGGCTATTGAATTTTTCAATACGTATGAGCTGTAATGAAAAAAAAGTGGATTCAAATTCAGGTGCAATGCTCACGGAAAATTTTGAACTGGGGATTACGCTGTTTTTAGGGACACTGAACTTATGTTGTGTACCATACCATCGATCACTTCCAGCGCGCCTTCTTTTGACCTCAGTGCGCGTCAATAAGCGCGCGCGACTTGCGAAATTCATGCATAAATATTCAAGTACGTTTAGGTAGCTTCACCTTCTGTAGATTTTGAAATCGCTATATCCATCCTCTTTTCCCTCGAGCTCAATCAACTTTGGCATTCTACCATCTCACTCTATATCACTCACTAGAAGATTCATTTTATTCCACACTTCTATTGCAATTGTTCTATTCACTGCAACAGTGCTTTAACAAACTTTGTTCACTCCACGAGTGTTTGGTTTCCCAACCGGGTCATCGCCGGACGTGCTTGCTATAACTTTTTGTGCACTGCAGTGATGAAATAGCATAAAACATGCCGGAAAGCAAAGAATGAAATCGTTGTTTTCCTTGCGTAGAAAGCGCGGACGAGTGTTCCTCAGATAGGGTGTACGCGCGTCGTACCACGAAACCCTGATGTATGGTACGCAGTGCATAGTGCACTACGTACACTGCGATAGGCCACGCACTGCGTGCCCAGTGAACAGCGTTAGCTGGTGCGGCGGACACCAAAATGTCAACATTCTCAACTATGTCCACGGCTATATACCCGCACGTATGCGACTATTCTTTGTGTTCAACTTACTGTTATAATTGTCTTGCGGCCGACTACACAATAAACAACTCATTACGAAAGAGTAATTTTCCGAGAAATCATGAGTGCTGCGTCAAAGTAAAATTTGAGTGGAACCTATATATGTATATCGTTTCCATTCTTTAGAATTTTTTCCAATGAACTATTACTGCTTCATGATTTGCTATACTTGGTTCTATTATATATCTACTGGCAGAGTTGCAGCGGCGAGACGTAAGTGTGACTATCGCCGTCTGCGTCCTCTTAACAGTTGTCGTTTCTCTCATTGCTTGTACCACAGAGTCTACCCTATCTGCCACAAGACCACTTAGGTCGGCGCATTGGTTGACAAACACCTATCTTCTTCATAGCTCGACTTTAAATGACTTGCTCGCTAACCGGACCACGTTTACCTGGAAGAAATCGACTGCAGTTTTGTAGGCGTCATACTCTTCCTTTTCGTTGGGAGTAATTTGCTTATTCGGCCTTATGTTCAGCTCAGTCTTCACCACTGGCTCACCATAAGCTGAAAAGAATGGAGTTATAGCTGAGAGATTTATCTAACATTTCGCTAAAATTCACTAGAATCCATCTCCGACACCCAAACATCGCAGTGCTTATCGGGCGCGTAGGACGTAGACGGGCAATGGAAAGCGTCTTTGAAGGCGGGGAAGTTCTGAAGGCGGATGTTTGACGAGACGACGTCGTCGTGAAGACTGTCTCAACCCCTTACCTGCATCGTGCCCCAGACACGGTATTCAGATGGCGAATGAACGTCTCTCAGCAGCTGACTCAACATTGCATTTTCATCACGACGTTTCTCGCACCACGTCTAAACCATTGCATTTATTTCAGTCTATACGAATAAAGCAGTCCATGCCACACGCGAGAACTGGTCCCCAGTTGGGATACTGGCCTTTTGGCGGGTACTCTAGCCGTTGCATTGCGGAACAACGCTACTAAGGCT
>KN732136.1:0-10543 GCA_000816745.1 Ancylostoma duodenale | reverse complement strand
TATATTTCAACTCAACGAACAATAGTACTCACCGGTGAGTCGTATTTGTTTTAATTCGTTCTCCTTAGTGAAATTCTCCCCATATGGCTATTTCACACGCTATTCACGAATAGACATCTATTTCGTACTGTAATACCGTACTGTGAGGTTACTGTAGGGAAACTGCAGATAATGTAAACGTATTTTTGCCAAGTATCTAGTGAAAGCTTGCATAGTAGGATTAGTCGACATGCTGGACACGAATATGGATTCAATTTTATGCCGCATTGAATTTTTGCACGATTACGGTATGCTGAAGTATGCAATGTTCGATGAAAATAGAAGAAAATAAGTAAGGTATTTATGTGTTTATCTATGTGCATTACTCATCTATATCACTATCATGACCTAATCTGAGCTTTCAAGGCAACAATTTTCAAATATCCTTCTGGGACGGAGGCGGAAACTCAGAAAAACATAGCACTAAAATAAGACACAAAGAGGGACAAGAAATATTTTCATGTTTGGATTCGCTCTGGGATTTTCCGAACAACTTGATACTACTCTGGTGATTCTACACCGGCGGTTCCCGCCTTAATTGCTCGGAAAAGTGTGAGGAATCTTGGAGGAAATTAGGCGGAATTGAGCGGAATTCTATAGGGAATTTAGCCGGAATTTACAGCATTTCAGGTGGCAACGCGCAAAACATGTCGAAACATTCTACTAGTTTCCATTTAAGTTCCATGTAAATTCTGATTAATTCCTGCCACACTCCTTACATCTACCCCTTTTTTTGTTCTGACGGAGCTCACCGATATTGGCACTATATGGGCTGGAAACATCTAAAGGTTATTTTCACGAAAACCTGGAAACATCTAAAGGTTATTTCCACGAAAACAAGAGGCATTGAACAGCAATAGCACACTGAATATAAAAACATAAAGAAATTCACAGTCGCAAGTCAATCTTTGAAAGTTCTCGCGTTATTCACCACTGTCCAGATTTACCCGAAATTTAGGCGGAATTCAGGAGAAATCCGCAGGTAGTTTTGAGAATGCACGATTTACACGAGATTTAACCGGAATTTACCCGGAAACCGGCGGAATTTCGAGAAATACACTATTTACACGGAATTTCCCAGGAAATCAGGCGGAAACCTCCGGTGTAAAATTACCAGAGTAACCTCGCCTATGTCTCACGAACTAATCGAGGCATTCAGGAAATATGCAGGGGCCCATCGAGCTATTGACATTTCAACAATCACTACCTGAAACTTGAATTTGAGACTCACATAGTAAAGGCTCAATATTCCAGGATGAAATGAGCCAGATACTCTTCGGCCAATGTATATGCATTCATGGCCAAACGACTGAAGTCCGTTTGATGTTGAGTCCCCTTGATTTCCACGACTGGAAACTTGTCCATGACCTGAAATTCATTTCTGCTCATGCTGCGCGTTCAGAGAAATTCAAAGTAGATTTCTATCAGGAGAAGGGATAGCAGGCATGTTAGAATTCGTTATGGCCCCCAGACGCTCTTGTATCTTCAAAAACTTCAATCTAGAATCTTGCTTGTTCCAAATGACTGCATTTCGCCTCAGTCATTTTTCCTTCCAGAAAATATCGATTGAAAAACGACGCGAAAATGTAAGCTGGAATAAAATTACATAATAGTTTTGAATGTCAAGACTTAATGGTAGTCGAGAATAAGTTAATTAAAATTTATGCTGACTACCCAACTAAATTAACCTAGAATAACTAGAATTTGATCAAACCCAGATTAATCCCGATAAATAGGAACAAAGTTTCTAAAACAACTCCTGGCGGAATGAATGTCCGAGGCCAAATCTGACCGCTATGGACAAGTCGAAATCGGCCTTTGCAAATTAGCTTTGGGACGTAGACAGAAGAAATCTCCAAATTGAAAGGATTGTACTCTGCTCAATCCTGCTTCTGACACTAAATGGGCAAGCAGAGGACACTTCTGCTCCATTCTTAAAACAGCTGACATTTCAAATAACACGGCTTGTTCAGAACTTCGAGCAGTTCATACATGGAATAACTCGGATTTCGAACTTTTTCGAATAGTTGATGATCAGGTGACTAGAAATTTGATTCGATCGGTTGATTCAAATACCTATATAGGCGGTACAGTGATATTGATCAATATTTTGTTATATGTGAGAAAATGGGGCAAGAGCCGTGGTCGAGACCCGTCAGCAGATTTGTTGGCGATTATGCGTGCGACTGCAATGGTTATGAGACCCACCTACTCCGGACCAGGCCACAGTGCATGTCGAAATCCTTTTTATAAGCGATCACCACTGAGCTTCCTATGTGCTGCTGGTTTACTCTTTCACTCAGCATGCGGAAACGAAATTCGTAAATCCGCTACTGATAGGTAGTGAAGAACCACTGAGGAACAGGCTCCAACACAGCTGTCCCACAGGCAAGCTGGGCTTCGTGAAAAGGGCGAAAATCAAAGGGGGCTTTGTGTAGGGTGCGATGCGGAGCCGCTTAGAAAAATAGGGTTTTGTTGGTCCTAAGAAGGGCTTTACGTCGATAGAGCGAGGAGGAAAAAGCTGAGGAAACGACCCTCAGTACCTCGACGATCGAGACCAAAAAGTTCGATTGGAGCAGATCATTTACATGTTCTCACAATCCGGAGGATTCTAAGGACTCCTGGGCTGCCGAAACTGCACGGGTTGACATGAAATCTCCAGTGAAATAAGAACAAAGAAAATACTAGGAGTTCTGAAAAAAAAAACTATTCCAAACTTATGTAAACTAAAAAAGCTGTGCTGTGTAACTAAGTCCAGACTTCACGGCTTCATTTCAAATTTTCGGCAAAGATATGTCTCGGAGGGCACAGTGAGTGTTTGAAAAAGCTCCCCCAACCTACAGGGAACTTGACAAGGGTCGGGACAGCGGCGCGGCTTTCCAGGGCAGAGATACGGGAGCTCAGCATACTGAGCGCCTGCGCCTCTGCCCGAGAGAGCCGCGCCGAGGTCCCGACCCTTGTCTGCGTCCGTTTGGAGTTTCCTGTATGTGAATTGAAAAAATTGTATGCTCATTAAGTGGTCTAGCCTTTTGTGCGAAAGGCTGGACCCGTTCCCACGAAAGGGTGAGCCTTTCGTGGCACTTCAGAAGCATAATTTTTCTATTCAAACGCATAAATTTCTGCCGCCTTTTCATACACCTGCAGAACTAATCCATTTCTACCGTACGCACCGTAGTATATTCCATATCATCTCCTTTCAACAGAGCCATAGCCCTATAAATCTGAACTTCTTTCTATACCCTAGGATGCGTCAACGTACGAATGAAACGCGTAGGTTTCATTTCCGACGCCGCTCTTCATTCAAATCAGCGCCTCATCTACAAGCTTCGTTTTTGGTTTGAAAATGTTCTTGTTTTTGCGTTTTCGTTTTTTCAATGTTGTTCTTTAGCTTCTCTCTTTTCAGGGCCTGTCTAATCTTGGAAATAATTTTTTTTCAATAGTGACATGCAATGTATGATGAATGTTTTCACGTTTTTCCATGTTTGTTTGAAACGATGAGAATAGTAGCTGAGCTGAGATGAATACCTTCATCTCAGCTACTATTTTCATCGTTTCGGAAAAGTCACATCCTTGACCAGCTGTCACTCAGGCCATAGATGAACACAATCGCCGGCGACGGCGACGCGGGGTGCTATACTCCTCGAGGAACATAGCGGCTACCTTCTCAGGCCAGCTTTTCGGCTTTTTAGGGATTCCCAGCCTTATTGCGAGACGCTCAACCTTCTTTTAGCCTTGCTTCGCTCGCCTTGCGTTTGTGCGATATGTTTCCCACTACTAGACGACGCCGCATCACTCTTGCAGCTGTGAATCAGTCTAGTGACACTTTCTCCTTCACTATGAGTAATAGATGCAATTGGGGCGCAACTGACCCACGCACTCAGTATAAACTGCTGTTTACGGAAACGCGGCTCTTTTTGGGCGGATATCCGTGAAAACGGGTTAATTTGGGATTTTCCCAGTGTTCATTATCCAAGGGAAGCTCTTAAAACTTGTGTTTTCCAAAGAGGGCTTCGTTTTTGTTCCGACCCTACGAAAGGCTCGTGCTGGGGGCTGTTGGGGAAGCGACCCTTACGTCACTTCTAAAGGGAAATTATGTTAATATTGTATTCCAAGGCATTGATAGATGACTACAGTTCTTTTCTTTTCTCTTTTCCTTTGTATTCCCTGAATATCTAGCTGGAATAATGGGAGGTTTCCGCATTTCCCCAGTTAACAACCGTTTTGTTACTCTTTAATACTATCCATAAGAATTATAGTCTTCCATAAGTTTGGTACCGTAATCGAGGCATTTCCTAGCAGGTCCACTCATGCTACCAAACCCGGTCATTAATGTACACCGTGACGCTCTATTTAAAAATTCCAATGCTTATTCCCTATCCGAAGTCAACTCAAAAAGTTCAAAATTGGTGACAATCTATTAAAAAAGAAGAAGAAAAGAAAATAGAAAGATATAGAGAAGGGGAGGGGAAGATGGTTGGATATCCTTCGGAAAAAAAAGCTGGAGCTTTCGCCGCTGGACGCCAATGGAATTTCCCAAAGACGAAGCAGGTCAAAAAAATTATCCTTAGATCTAAACGACTACAAATATTTGCTTGAAAGTGGTAAAAATAATAAATGGCTGGCTTGGTGGCAATCATTGAAAAAGGTCTGCCAATACGGTAGAATGTTGGAGAAGGAGACAAGAAATAGAAAGAGATACCTCCTGAATTTCTGACCCAGCTAGGACACCACAAAGGTTGAGTAATTGTTATTGGCAGGGACTACCTGAGAAAGCAGGATTTCCAGAAAAGGTATGGAGATACGAACCAGATTATATGGACAATGAGCCATGAAGTTATACAGTCCTGAGATGTATGCCAAAGAAAATACAACAGATTTCTTTTGTTGGGTCCGCACGACATCGCATGCACGGCTGCACTCTGATTGTCTGCGCATCCACATATTTCATCGATGTTGCCATCGTCACTCTCGTCCGATCCTGATGCTCCCTATTCTAACCTGTCCAGACAGGTTTTATAGCACGTTTTGTGAGCCTCGAGTACAAGAATTTCCTGCAGCACGATCTGGAATCCGTTTCACAAAACTCCGGTGGACGCATGTATGTACACACATGGGATGAAGACCTGCTTAGACACACTCACCCAGAAAAATGGCAAAGTGCAGCGTTTGGGGTTTACCCTTATCTTATTACGGTACATTTCTTTTCTCCTTACGAGGGAAGGATACCAAATGTCTGTGGCACTTCAAAATGGAATGTGCCTCATCATGTGAAGTTAACCATGCTGATCTCGAATATGTTCTCCATTAGTGCCCAATACTACTGCGAAGAAAATATAGCCTTCTCTGTGCAGTACATCCCAACGTCCGCATTCACCTCCCGTAACCCCACAAAATAGGCGTTGTTGTGCAAAATGGATACAGAATTCGCGATCAGCAGCTTGAATAAACCCGTATGCAAAATTTCAGCGAAAAAAGCAAAAATTACGGTTAGGTAATTACGCCCTGATCACTTATTACTACTAGCACTCAGGAGGAAACGATGATTGGGTATAGTGTTGTTTAGACATCTCTCAGAATCCATCCAAATTTTGCAGAGAGGGGTAGTTTCAGGCGCTGATCACGATTATCAACATCATTTCGCATGGCACTACCATTTTAATGACGAAATTCAACATTTTCATTCTATTTTCGTTATGAAAATGGAACGAATTCGCAAAATGGATACCATATTCGTGTTCAGCACTTCAAATGACCCTATTACGAGAAATTCCAGCAAAATTGAATTCCTTGGAAATTTAGGCTCACGTGAGTCCATTAGCATATCCACTGTTAACGAGGTCGGGGTAGTGAGAATCGTTCAAAATGCTTCGAAGCTCTCAGAATATAATTATATAAAACTGCACAGAATAGATTTTCACAGGAATACAGTAAGTGGGAGAAATTGCAAAAGCTCGGGCTACGAGGGGAATTGAACCTCGAAGGTATCCATGAGAATTAAGCCACTTACCACTGCGCTATGCTTTACCTTGACCCACGACTTACCTTATTTTATGAGTATCTACTTATCACGTGCATTTGGAAAAAATGGCCTAAATCCTTATATAGACGAGAGTGGACAAAGATCAAAAGATCAATATAGTTTTGAAATCAGCGTTTCGAGATGCATAAAGCAGTGTACACCCCGTAACGCTATGCCTTCAATGAAGTAACGCTCCCTTGCAAATGGTAGTAGTAATAAATGATCAAGGCGCAATTTTGTACCCGTAGTGATGTATTTTTCGCCGAGATTCCGCATACATGGTTATTTGGACTGCTGATCACAAATTCTGCACCCATTCTTCATAGCAACCCTTCCTATTTGGAATTGTGGTTGGTTAATGCAGAAACTGCGCATATGCTGCGCAGACAAGGCTATAACTTTCTTTGCAGTAGGACTGAGCACCAATGGAAAACATATTCGAGATCAGCATCGTCAACTTCACATGAGGAGGCATATCTCATTCTGAGCTGCCACAGACATTTGGTATCCTTCCCTCGTTAGCTTCAATGGATGTTGGTTGTCATTACTTTTGTAATGTAATGTTTATTATCGGTTCAATCGGAAAAAGGACGAAGCTCGTGTGAGAGACTAAAACTCCGATAAAACGTAAAAACTGGGGAAGTGGGAAAGGGAGTGGGTTACTTGGCGTCGAAGGGCAGTGGCCCGCCAACACTGCAAGCCGTGAGAGTATAAACGACTCCGGATACCAACTTAGTAGGTCCGCTAACTTAGCCAAGCCCACAAGACGATCCGGCTGAGGGTCATACGGGTGGTTGAAATTGAAACACAACAACTAGTGCGAAGGATTAGTACCACAGAACAAGAGAAGTTGTTAGTAAACACTACACGGTTATTTACAAATAGTGCGGTGGAAAAAGATCGTCGACCATGGGGTGGTTCGTAATTCTCTGCAAAAACCGTGAATAGTAGATATGTCAAATCCAAAAGGAAACTCAAGTAGACCCCCTGTCTTTGAGATATTTTCTAAGTTTCATGTTAAAGGCGAATGCTGATGAAGACTGAATGATAGAGACAGGAAGTCGATTTCAAGTCCTGATGACTCGCACCATAAATGAGCCTCGAAACTGTTGAGAATAAGCTTTAGGTAGTACGAATCTGAATTGATGACCTCCTGTTCTTGAACTGAATTCGGACAATGAAAACAAAGTATCAGTTTCTATATCAATTTCCCCAAAAACAATCTTATAGAGAAAGCATTGGTCAATTTGACATCGTCGCAGTTGTAGTGAGCTGGTTTTGAGGTGACATAGTCGCTGCTGGTAAGGTATACGAAATAATCCATTCCGAGCAAAGATGCGCCAGGTATACTTCTTTTGAACCTCTTCTAATGCATCTACGTCTTTGCTGTTTCAAGGGAGACCAGAGCATAGGACAATATTCTAACGTTGGCCTGACATCATAGGACAATATTCTAACGTTGGCCTGACATATGTACGAAAAGTTTGAATAGCGCTCCTATGTTCCTCGTAGAAAATGCTCGAAGAATGTAGTTGGACTTAGCAAACGCCAGACGAACGCATTTATTAATGTACTCCTCAAAACTAAGTGTGTTTGAATAGGTGATACCAAGGTCACGGACTGAATTGGAAATGTGAAGTTCCTGCTCATCTAGGTAAAACCGACAGTTCTTAGGATGCGATTGACCGATTAACATCAGGGTTGTCTTACTTCTAGATATTGATAAATGCCACCTGCGAGACCATTTTTCTGGAGCATCTAAGGCAAGCTGAATGGCTTCATAACAGTTAACTGAATAGATCTTACAATCGTCGGCGTAAATTGAGCAAGTTACCTCGGGGGGTAAAACATTAGGGAGGTCATTTACATAGAGTAAAAACATAAGGGGTCCCAAACAAGTCCCTTGCGGAACGCCGCTGGGGGTAGCGTAACTCTCCGAATAATATCCATTAATATGCACTTTTTGAAAACGATTGCTTAGGAATGATTTTATGAAATTGAGCAAGCATCCGGTAATTCCGAAGGCCTCAAGTTTAAAAAACAAGAAGTTCAACGGTATTGAGTCAAACGCTTTAGAGTAATCAATGTAGCATGCGGTAACGTACCCCTTTCTATCAATGACTTGCTGCCAAAGCGGAATAGTTGTCATAAGCGCAGTAGCAGTCGATCTTTTACGGGAGAAACCATACTGTGCCTTGCTCAGAAGCTGGTTCGCAGAGAGATATTCATCGATTTGTTTGATACTTGATCATAGTTTGAGCAAGAAAGGTCGATAAAGGCGGCATGTAGTGAGATTTTCACATCTTACAATCAGATTAAGGACCATACATGAAGAAAAGTGGTTCTAATTCATCACCAACACAACTGCGTAGGGCTTTCCTTTGTTTTTTCTCTTCCTACATTAGTAAACATGAAGTTTCAGGATTCAACTGCTGATCGGCGTGATCCCCTAACGTTCACGTGTCTGTACACTGCTTTTATTTTTTTCCTTTTATCATACTAGACATGATACGTCCTCGGATGTAGTGAATAAATTGATGATTTGGTGATGATGAGACGAAGTGCTGTTTCTTTGATTGGTCTCTCCTTTTGATGGCCCAATCACAGAAATGTGACTAGCCCATCTGTTCATCATGACCCACATCCATGAATAAATGGATTATGGAAGAAGTAGAAGAAGTTATTACTTTCATAGAAATATGGATTTAGCTGCGTGTAACTCAACGACGTGCCAGTTGACGAGATGTAGAGTAAAGAGAGGGGAACATGTATATTAAAAAAGGAACGCCAATGGAAGAGGGAGGGGAGTTCATCACAGCTCATCCGTATTTCCATTGCACTTCATATTTGCAGCTACTGCAGTAACTCCTCGGACAGACGATGAATTCTCCATCTTTTTTAATCATTTCCATACTCTGACAGTCTTCCCGTTCCCATGGGCCTCAGCTCTACAGCGAAGATTCTTGCGAAACAAAAAAATTTATTTATTTATTCATTTACTTGATACACCGCCGAGGTATGCACATTGAAGAACAAAAAAAAAACACTAAAAAGTAAGTAACGGAGGATCTTTGCTGGGGCTTCTATATCAGTAAAGTTATTGTTCGTTGTAGGAACAATAACTTTACTGATATAGAAGCCCCAGCGAACAATAACCCGAAAAGGAAAAAGTGAAGCACTGAGAAAAAAAATGATTGATCTCATGATCCACTGCCAAGTTTACACTAAAAAGATCCTAAAAAAGTAAATGCTGGAAGTTTAGAAATGGTTGAAGAAAAAAATGGAAAAGGGGAGGTACTCCCACTACATATTGCGGTGCGGCGGTATTAGAGAAGGTGCGATCGGCAGGAAGTGATGCAATATTAGCACCGCAGTGGCTACGGACCAAGTGGTCGAACGTAGCGAACCCCACCCCTCCATGCCTTTCGAAATCCTATTTATACAGAGGGCAGGCTAAGCTCCGTATTTGCCGCGGGTTTTCGTAAAATTCAGCGCGTGGAAGTTACAGGGGTCGCTACTTAATCATTTACTACAGTGCGTTTCAAAAACATAAGACCACCCCCAAATTCAGCGTTTTTGCGCTTCTCGATGATTTGGTGGCTCTATGACTGCTACCATCGGGTCCCCCATGTGAAACTACGTGTAACTCCATGCTCTCACGACCGAATACGATTGTCAAAAATTTCCATAATTTCCATAAATTTCTTCCGATTTTTTGGGCTTTTCAAAAAGATAAGACCACTTTGCTAATAATGTGGTTGTGATTCAGTCAAGATTTGTAGGACGAGCACAGCAGAATTCTTAATAATCTGTAATACAAATTACAGACATTATAGACAAACCTCTCAATTTTTAGGAAACGTGCCCAACAAGTTTGGATATGTTGGACAAACTGAACATAACACAAAAAGCATGGATTAGATTGCCAAAAAACTGAACTTGTCCGAAGAATTCTAAACATGTTCTAACATGTTGTCACTTTCTGCTCCCTCTTCGCTCTGAACGCTTTATGTGCTCCTCGCTACCACTCCTAAATACTGTAGAGTCCACCACTGAGCAGGTGCGATAAGGGAGCGATACACGCACCTTCTCCGCACCTGCCCTGTGGTGGAAGCTACGGCAATCTTTCGCAATGGAGCGCGGAAACGCATAGGAGTGCGAAATGGCTCCACAGGGGTTTCAGTTGAACTTTGGTGCAGTTCTTCCAATTTTACAGCGATTTAAAGTGCGGCGACTTGCACAGTTGGAGGAAATCAGTAAATTCACTGTGGTCTCCTGTAGCAAGACATTATATACCAATTTTACTACTTACGGCGTCTACAACTTATCAATATCACTCTGTGTTGTTGTACAGATTCATTGTGATGGAAATTTTTCGAAGTAACAGCTTATACTTTCTGAATAGAAGCCGTCGGCCACTCTGCCGAAGCCAGTGCATACGCAGGATAGCGTAGGGGTAGCAGAACGAGAATTTATCATAAAGAA
>KN732134.1:0-11335 GCA_000816745.1 Ancylostoma duodenale | reverse complement strand
GAACACGGTCATCTCATAAAAGATCGAAGGAATGCAACAAAGAGGTGGTGTGACTACTTCGAGAAGATCTCAACAGAAGAATTCACCCATTCACCCATTCCACAATTACCGCCGACTTACGGTCCTATTCAGCCAATCACCGTGGATGAAACCATGGCTGCGCTAAAACGGATGAAGCCAGGAAAAGCGACGGGTCCCGATGATGTGGCGGCGGAACTGTGGAAGTCAAGACACTGGAACTCAGCAGAATGGCTGACGGCGTTCTTCAACCAGGTCATCGCAGAGAAGAAGACCCCTGTGGATTGGCGGAGGAGCACCACAATCCCGATCTGGAAAAGGAAAGGCAACCCTGCGGATTGCTCAAACTATCGGCCAATACGTCTGCTGTCTCACAGTATGAAGGTATTCGAACGCATCATCGACCGCCGAATACGCTACATTACCACGAACCAGTGTGGTTTCGTAGCCAACTGCGGAACTATGGATGCAATCCATGCGGCTCGATTGATGATCGAGAAACATCGAGAGAAGCAGAAGCCGCTGCATCTAGCATTCTTCGATCTGGAGAAAGCCTTCGATCGCGTGCCACATGAAGTCATCTGGTACGCGTTGCGGTGGCACGACGTTCCTGAGGAGCTCATCGAGTGGGTTAAGATTCTCTACGCGGGCCCAAGAAGTCGAGTGCAGGCGGCTGCGGGCACGTCAGCAGAATTTCCCATCTCCGTAGGTGTACATCAAGGATCAGCCCTTTCACCGCTCCTCTTCATCATCGTCACGGACGCTGTTACGAGAGACCTCCAGAGACCGACGCCATGGACTCTACTATACGCAGATGACGTCATGCTCGCGTCTGAACAAAAAGAGGACCTTGAACGACAGACGCAAGCCTGGAGTGAACGACTAGCTCGGTTCGGTCTTCGGCTCAACGTCAAAAAGACTGAATATATGACGACCGATATGAATGAGCCCGCCACCATTCAGGTTGATGGCAATGATCTCCCGAAAACCGACTACTTCAAGTAACTCGGCTCAACACTCAGCCAATGGCAACCTCGCTCATGAAGTCGCCACTCGCGTCAACGCTGCATGGTTGAAGTGGCGGTCCATGACTGGAGTGCTGTGCGACAAGAAGATCCCGGATCGCTTCAAGTCGAAGGTGTATCGAGCTGCCGTTAGACCCGTCGCACTGTATGGTGCGGAATGTTGGCCGGCCACCAAGGAAGTGGAACGCCGCCTGGGTGTGATGGAGATGAAGATGTTACGAGTGATGGCTGGTATCACGCGTGTGGACCGCATACGCAATGAAAAGATCCGAGAGCGGTTCGGCATCGCCACGATTGCTGACAAGCTCCACGAAACCCGCCTTAGATGGTACGGCCACGTTCTGCGCGCCAGCAAAGACACAGTCTGCAAAGTAGGCCTTGACCTTGAGGTACCAGGAAAACGGCCAAAGGGACGGCCGAAGCAACGGTGGCTGGACACACTGCATGCGGATCTGAAGATGTGGGCGCCCACCCAGATCAGGCGCACGATAGAGCTAAATGGCGTCAGAAGATCAGGAAAGCGGACCCCGCCAACGAACAGGACAAACGCTAAAGAAGAAGAAGAAGAAGACCTTTTCGCATGAGAATGGGGTTTCGTTGTTAACGTCCTCCCAGTGGTAGTGATACGATATTGCCAAGGTCATGCCAGATCTTGGTCAGCCACATTGTGCATGAACGAAAGGCAAAGGACTGCAAACGTCATGCTCCTTGTGTCATCCCAATCTCTGCAACCGTCACTTCCTACGTTCCTTTTCCAAGATGAGGCTGGCTTCTGAATAAATATCCGTACTCACCTCCATCCTACAGTAGGTGCCATATTTTCAGGAATGAACTTCTAGTGCGATGATTGCACGGATGGGAACGCAACCACGAGCATGGCATAAGTGCTCCTGTGCGCTTGGACCATGCAGAATGTAGCTCAGTGAGCTCTGACAGATCTTTGGAGATGTTCCAGTAGCAGGAGCGCAGTGTTACTGTCACCAAAACTCCATCTTCAGGCAAGAAAATGCAAATATCCACTAGAGTTACCCCAACTGAGCGTGATTCAGCTCACCCAGGGTGGAATGTTTGAATCGACACCTGCTTTACAAGGCTTTTTCTACTGATAGATTCTTGATGGTTATTTCTGGACAGGTCTGAGCTTAAATCAACTAGGACTTAATCGTAGAGAAACTCAAAGAAGTCAATCCTGGCGTCATAGCCTGGGGATCAGTCTTGCCAGCAACAACTTTAACAGCGCGGCTAATATGATATTTGAGGTGACACTAAACGAATGATTACCAGATGATTATCAATTCACCTTTTGCTGGCTTTTTCCGAGCCGAACGGTCACTCAACAGCAAATGTCCCTATACTTTTGATACAAGGAATTTCCGGTCGCTTTACTTTTGATACACCCTGTATTGTCTTGGGAGAGGACAAATCATACCTTAGCTCCTGGCTGCTTCGCTTTGTCATCCAGCGCTTTTTTGATAGATAACAGACCCTTGTAGCTCTCACTCCACTTCGACCGCCTAACATTAAGCGCTGACCAAAATCTTATCTTTATGTGGTAAGTCTATAACGTTACCCATCGGATTCGTCACTTTCTCCACGAATGACGGTCTTGACGAGCCGTGTCACGCGTCTGACCAGTGAGTTCTGTGTTCGGGACAACAGAGATGGAGCACGATCCATAGTGACAATCTCAAAAAGCAACGCTAAGATCCAATGTTTTTTCCTTATGAACTGAGGAAGACAACAATGCCTGAAATCCTTTCGAATCACTTTTGCTGATGTCATCAACCACAAGACGGCGCATACTTCGTTTGGCGCGACGTGCTCGGTATCGTTGCAGCTTCATCTTGGCAGCATCTAGTCGTTCCTGTAAGGAAAATCAGTGGTGCTTAGTAAAGAATCACTAGAGAATTGGTGCGGTATTCATTGTGAATTAGTGGAATTTTGGAAAAACGGATGACAAAAAATTCAAAAAATTGTTATGAATTACTACCTTGTAACTCCTACTCAAGTACTTTTTGGTTGCGATCGTAGATTGCAAAAACATCGCGTTTGATGTTGCGCTCATTCTTTTGGTAGTGTTCACCATGCGATTCTTTCTCGCCCAGGTTGGGAAAAGAGCAGAATCTTGGATGAATGAAGTCCGAATCCACGTCGAGTCTAAGGATTGTTCAGCTGTAAAGACCCTGAAGCAGAACAATTCTTCACTCAAATATTATGTCCCAACAGGTTTGGGATGGGATTTGTTACGCTCACCCGGGATGTGCGTAACAAAATTTTGATTTCGCAATTACTAACGTTGGACGAAAGGATGTCTTGGTCTACCAGGGATGAGAATCGAAACGTCGATCATGCTAGTGACAGCATGCTTGCTACTCCTGATCTATGTACGTGCGCCGCTACCTACTGAATAAGTTAGGGTATTTCATGGGCTCTATAACAGCTTCATGACTAGAATTTCGACATCCTATAAAGTCATCACTGTTGGCGTTAGGGGAGTGATTCGGCAGGCAGTGGCGGAGGTAGAAAGTGGGCGGTAGGAGTGCGGGGCACGGAGAAAAGTGGGGTTTCCACCGCCTTGGGGACCCAGATGGAAAATAAAATTAATAAGAATATTGACTTAATAATCGATAATTAATAAAAATTATTCAAAAATAACGACAAAGATAAACAGTTAAGAATAAACTAATACAAGATTTTCTTGTATTGTAAAAGAAGAATCAGAAAATTGGAGACCCATACTCGGTCCCCTCCGCGTCCGCCACGGTCGGCAGGCAATACGTCTCGCCAAAACAATTAAAGGCACCGTCCCACCTCAAATTCGTTCTCGAGATTTTCATGTGAAAAGAATCTCCAGGAGCTGATGATCATAACGTTATACATAATTCCATGGAAAACATTCCGGAAAACCCCGATTCGGAGCCCAACTTCTAAGGAGAACGTGGACGGATCTGGAGGCAGAGCCAAGTAACTTTCCGGATAATTCACTCCGGGAAGCGCACCTTCTGAGGAAATTAATGTTTCTTGTGAGAATCCCTCATCTACTTCCTAAAAGAATAGAAACATCACTTCATATATCACTAACGAAGGAGTTTACCGTCCGGAAACCTTGCGATTCCGCCTTGGCCCTGGAGCTTATGAGGGATTGCAGGGTTTCCACACTGCGTACTCCCTCACCGCACATGGAGTGCAGTTTCCGCTCTGTTAGGGAGTGGATGAGGAACTCTCGCGAATAGTATGAATTTCTCCAAAAGGTGCGTCTCCTGGAGTGAATTGTTCGGAAAGTTAATTGGCTCCGCCACCAGCTCCGCCCATATGCTCCTTGAAAACTGGGGCTCGGAATCGGGGTTTTTTGGCAGTTTCGCATTGCATCACGTATACCAGAATGAGAATACATGGAGTGCGAGTTGACAGACGGCTACTGCACCATCTTCGCTTTTTGATATCGTTATTATAACACCAACCACCAGCCAAGCGAAGTGGATGCTGGCCAACTTCCACTAAATGTGTGTGTCTGTGTGGAAAGATCGGTTTTCAAACGAATCTGGAAAGAAAAACGACACTTATCAGGGTCCAGGATCCTATTCCGCATTCAAGAGTTGGGCAAGAGGGACTGGGCGGCTCCGAGAGTACGCAGTAACATCGAAGACCTAGTGAAGAGGGCGAGGAAAAAAAGCTCCGTGCTCATCTACTCATATTCACCGTCATGTTTGTCCTGCTTGAACGTACGATTCAGAAACCTAGCCATCAAGTATGCAGAATGGGAATGCTGTTAGCACCATGTAACGCTCCATCGAGGTGACAACAGCATAGCCTATCTCGGCAGGTAGCCGGAATTCAACTCCCAGCCGGAAGTCGGAGACCTGGGACACTGCCGTGAACGCACATGCGACACTTACGACATCCTTGTGTACTAACGTAGCTTGAGGACGAGCTTTCTTGCCCTAGGGTTGATGAAGGTCGTGACTGTTGCCAAAGTCCACTGGATCCAAACCTCGCAGTGCATTCACCTGCTCGAAGCCTCACATTGCTGATGTTTGCAACTTCCACCCGTTGCACAAGTGCCGCCACAGAACAAGCTCGAGGACGAGCTTACTGAAGGAACGGAGATGTCGAGATATTGCCGTAGCTCTTTCGTATAGCTGTAAGCAAATGACCTGGCCATACCAACTAGTGTAACGCCACTATCCTGAGCACCGTATATAAGGACGCGGTGCCAGCAGTCTAGTCAGTCATCTGCTCCGGACAGCCACACAACCCAGCTGCACCCAATCCCCCTTTCTTTCCCCTTCTCCTAAGTAAGGGACGGATCCACCCCATATCCTGACAGACTGCACGGAACGTCAAGCTCAAAACAGGGGACCACCACATGGTCAACGTTCCTCACGAAGTTCCTGAGAGAGAAAGAGAGAGTAAGTGCTTTTCGTGTCCCTCGAAAGGACGGACTCCACTCGGCACCTCTGGGAAGTGAAAGAGCCGGAATAAACGGCGAGGAATGAGTAGCCTAACGATCAATGGGAGTACAGGTGATGCAGTTGACCACCTACTACCAGACTACCTTGCTACCAGAACTTTTTCCTAATACTTCCGCGCTTTCGGGTTTCCAGTAGGGATATCTATGGAAGTTTCAATAGCTTGAAATGAATGCATCGATGTTTTTCGGCCGTTTTCTCTATCCTTTGTTTCGGTGCCTAACCAAATTCTGGGAATACTTATGCCTGTAGCTTTCGAGGTTTAAGAGCTGGTCTTCGCAGAAAGCAAAAAATATACATCATGTTGAAATGTAACAACGTGCAAATATGTACCTTCTTGGCTTTTCTGAATACGCAAGCCTTTTCTTTTTAGCCTCGTAGCTTTCCTTCGCCTCAATCAGGCACCTTGCAGCACTCACCACATCCCTCTTATCGGATATCGCATTCAAACAACGAAGAAATCGTCGGCGATCGCCTGAGCATGTTTTGATACGTTGGTATATAGGAGGAGATCACACGACAGAAAAATGCACATCACATCTTTGTTGTAGATTTGAGTCGTACCTTTATCGAGAATCTTCAGCATCTCCTTCCCAAGTTGTCCAATAATTGCTTTCACTGAGTGCAGATACCAGTTGTAGTGAATGCTTTGAACCTTTTCAAAGCCCTCCTTACCCAATCTTACCTTATCAAAATCGTGCTGGCTTACGAGTTTCGCATGATCTGAAGCAAATGAATGTTAAGAAGATTGTTTTCTTTGGATATATACTACAATAGAGCAATATACACTAGTAGCGTGCGTCAGTCGCGCATCAGTCGCACGCATCCATTTGCAAAGGATTTTTCATGAAGACCGGTCAACATTCATAGGGTATCGGAGTACGATCTACTCAGACACTCGAACCGTGCGAGCGCTCTGCAATGACCGTCCGAGCGCTCCTCGCCAGCGCGGGTGGTACGGTCTCAGACATGGAACCGTGCGAGCGCTCAGCAATGACCGTCCCAGCGCTCTGCAATGACCGTCTGAGCGCTCCCAGTCAGCGCTTACGGTAGGGTCATCGAAGAGCGCTCGAACGGTCATTGCTAAGCACTTGCAGAGTTATGGGGGGCGCTCGTACGGTTTGCCATGTTTCTCGAGTCACAGCTTTGAATCGGTCATATATATATATATACAAAACGAGAACCGTTTGGGAGTCGTGAAACACGTTAAACCTTACGAGTGCTTCCCCATCCCATGCCAGCGACCTGCCAGATGTACGATCCGCACTCGGCGTGCGCTCGGACGGTGCGAGTGCGAATAAGATGCTTCTCATCCATTTTTTTCTACTTCTTCCAACAGAATTCTTCACAAAATCCATCCCCCCGAATACCACAACTTTAGGGCAGTGTAAAACGGAGGAGCGATGGGCAAAGCAACACTGGGTCGATCAGGCTACCGCCAGAGGTCCGATAACCTGATAACCTGGCATTGGTTTCCGACGAGTTTTTTTTTCAGCCCAGCATGGAAGGAAGTACCAAGTATTATGGTGAACCCTGTATAAGCAAGTATGTCACCAATTAAGCAGACAACAGAAAATCACGGTTTCTCGAAATTGGCGAGAAATCTTTAAAGAGAAAATCTGTGTTGAGCTAAGCGTGGGTCCCTAGCACGAATGCAGAGCGCCGTTGCAAATCTCACACTATCATGTCAGCTCTAACATTCCGGCTTTGAACGTGTGATCTTTTCTCACTTTTTGTGCAATGTTGGATCTATTTCGGTGCAAACCATCTTGGGGACGGCCTTCACTGTCTCACTGTACAAACCAATCTTTTGACCTTTCTCAACCTCACTGGTAGAGGTAAAACCTTCACTTTTTCGGACCAGACAATCTCAAATTTTCTGACCTCCACCTCACTCCCTCTTATCGGTGCTATGGCTATCGCTATACTCCTATTGTGTTTCCAGCTAAAGGGACTGTGAATGGAAAACCCACCTTTGTCGCTGCTGTCGTCGATCGAACTCAAAGCAGGCCCATCCGATAAATTGCCGATCTCAGAAATGTAAGTCATAGAAATAGTACATTCCACGTACTACCGTATCATTTCCAAGAATTTGGGTGCAGCGCTCGCACGGTAGGTCCTGAGTTCGGAGCGCTCGCATGGTGAGAGGCTCCGCCCACAACTTTATGTGCAGCGCTCGCACGGTCAGAAGCCCCGCCCATAAATTTAGGTGCAGCGCTCGCACGGTCGGCCCTAAATTCGGAGCGCTCGCACGGTTCGAGTGTCTGAGTAGTCGGGTAACAAAAGATACATGTTGGACTTCGTTATCCAAGGATCGATACGTATCATTCGATATTCTACCGGAACGTACTCCGATGAACTATTAGATTGTCGCGAAAGTTTCCCGCCACTCACATTCGTGTATTGCCAATATTTTCGGGATTGTTCCGGATTTTTCTATTTGAAACATACATATATGAAGGTTAGTCAGTAACCTACCTATACCAAATTTGTCCTGCTATTCCGTTGCGATTATGATCGAAAAATTCGTCATTGACTACAAGCATGGTTTGCTGTTCCAGCTTTGCGAGCTCAGGAAAAAAACAGCAACGAAAGCGATGCTCCGAAAAACATGTGTCATATGATAGGCCTCCCCTCTATCTTTCAGTAGTCAAGAGACGGCGGCTTGGACTCAAGACAGACCACGATCCGGCCGATGAGGTGAAGTGAATCACGAGCGCCTCGTGGAACTGATTGGAGAGAATTCATGGTGCGACACCCGTGAGCTGGTAGAGGAATCTCAGGCTCATCACGGGACAATAACCTTCCTTTTACATTTCTTCGAAGAGGAAAGAAAATATGGCTCATGTGTTCATTACGGTCTGAGTCGCCACCAGCTTCAAGTGCGTCGGGTGCGCTCATCAAATTTTTAGTTTTTGACAGACGATTGCACTCGCTTCCCCAACTTGGTTACTAGTGACGAGAAGTGGGCTCCTCATGTGAATCACACGAGGAATTGTGGGTGGCTCGGACGCCGTGGATTCCACCGCCATAACGAGAACTACCTCATCAGAAGACAATGCTCAATGTTTGGCAGAATTGCGAAAGAACCACTCATTGAAAGCTGCTGTCAACAAACCTTCCTGTTACCGCAGCAGTTCTTGTCAACAATGGTGGCACATATATAGCGTAATTGTCCGTTGTATTGAAGAAAAAAAATTAATTCGAAAAGGAAGGCGGAAAGTGGCGGGAAACTTTCGCGACAACCTAATATAAATAAAGCTTATGAAAAGAACGCGCGTCGCTGCGAGAGCTTAAACGCGTGCGTCTAAGCTGCGACTGCGATGCGACTGAGCCCTGTTCTTCATCATATGGGTGGCGGTCAAGACGCACGCCGCGACGCGACCGCGCCGCATGCGCATGCTTTTTAAGTTTGGGTCTTTTCTTCGAATTCGACGCACTAAATGACAGAGGTGGCCATCTTCTCACAGTTTGTGTGTTCCGATAACATTCATCTGTCCCACTTAAGCTTAGAAAAGTTGTCTATATTTGTTTTGATAAACGTGATTGGTTTGGTTTGATAAACGTGATTGGCTGACGGTTTCTGCTCTTCTGATCTACTGTCTTTTCACCTATTCGAGCCTGCCGAAATTCCTCTGGGGTTCTTTTCTCTGTTTACCTTCTGTATGAAGGGTCACATTGTAAATTGTCACGATGTATGAATAAATAAGTAAATAAATATCCACGCAGAACTGCTCCTGCCCTCGAAGGCTGCAGCCGCGACGCGCACATGAATCGACCAATCACAGACCAGCAGCGTACCTTTTGTCACGCAGCCTCATCATATAGATGCACGATCGTCAATCGCATGCATACAATATAAACTGCCCTTATATCATTGATTAGTTGATCCTGAATATCACTTGGAATCATTTATTACTGATTGTGTTGTGCAGTTAATCAGTATCAAAACGTCTTCAGGTGCTTCATTCACTCAATTAAAAGGCAGGCAAGTGTTCACGATTCCTGGAACTCACCTTTCCTCCAATTTTTTTCTATTGTGTTCGTAATTTTAAAAAGTGTTGAGTTCAACCCCGATATTCGTCTCGCATTATAGTATACACAAAAAATTTCCTTTCTCTGCAGTTAAACCATAGTAAGTACTTCCTCGATCTACCCGGTACTGCAATGCTGTTATCTCAAAAGGCAATATGAGTAAAACAACGACTGATCAGTGATGTTCCCCACACCTGTCGGAGCCGGACAAAAACGCAGCTATTCAAAAAACTTGATGTCGAACTCGTGATCGGCATGTCGAATGATCTCCCATGCATCCCTTCATTCTCATTTAATTTTTGGATTTTGGAAGTTTAAGTTTGAAGAATTTTGTTCAACATGCTCCTTGGTGCTAATTTTTCGTTCTTCATAGATAGGAACTGTCCAAAGCAATGCCTTTGGACGTGGCTTAGCGCATTTGAGCGGCGTCCCCAAAATTCTATTAGGACCCGCGCACCTTAAGAGTTGTATAAGCATAGAAATCAAAACAGTGAAAAGTGTACAACAAAATAGCTATGCTGACTTTCAAATCGGGCCATCTCCTAATTTTCTGTTCCCGTTACTTTACATTTTAACTGATTTACATGTTGTTTCATCTTGTTTTATACCCATCATTTATTCCGTTGCTGTTTTTCTCGCCACGTCATATAATGTAAAGTTTTCCTTTTTCTCCACTTGCATGTTTTCTTTGTTCGTTTTAGTCTTTTTTTTAAATTTCTGATGTAGTTTTCATTCTTGTTCAACTAAACAGCAGCAAAACTTGTTCCTGCAGTACTTGTACAAGTTTCTGCTGTAGTGAATGCGAGCTGGAAATGGCTGTAGTTTGACTGCGAAAGTACGACTACAGAAGTTCTGCAACCTGAGAAGTGTCTCAAACCATCATCTTTTTCGATTTAGTCCAGAGCGGGAACCTTCACCTATAACGTAGGGGATAAGTTGGGTAGGGGACGCAGCCCGGAACCAGGAAAGTAGTAGAAAATGTTGCCATGTAAAGTAGATAAAGCAAGCTTGCATGAAAAATGCAGTTGTGGATTACATTCTCCACATAAAACAGTGTAGGAAATGTGAGGTGGACAATGGGTGACAGAAATGGGCGGACAGATGAGCGAACAGTCTAGGGGACTACTTCAGATCACCATCTCTTTGAGTGGTTCGATTTCCGCCATTATCATCGGGCGACAGTCATGAAACGCCAGCCAAAAGAGACCCCGCGTCACATGCTAAGACTAGTGATGTTAGCCTGGTCCAAGGAAAAACCTATTGAGACCTGTGATTCTGGCAAACACGTGGCAATCATTCATTAAATTATGATCGTCTCGAAATGTATACATATTCGTATTGAAATCTCTGCAGAGCAAGCGCAAGATCAGGAAGGCGGAGCCACCAACGGGCGTGAGAAAGAAAAGCGTGTGAAAGAAGGAGAACCCACTTATTAGATATTTGCCAAAATTCTAGAAATCACTTAATAAAATGACGATGACGTTGAAATGTTTACGATAACATCCTCGCTCTAGAAGCAAAATCATAGAATCATAGCATACGCTTTGGAAAAACCCATAAAAGGGAACGAAGAGCATACATTTTTCAAAAATCTTTTGATCTCTACTTGTCTAAAGGATTCCCTTCAGAAGGGTAACTATGTCGCATCATAAAGTAAATAAGAGCAACACCTAGTTTCATTTCAGTCGATATAAACACTCACGATAACTGTTATCTTGTTTGCTTCTCGGAATCGTTAAAACCGATTGTACAAGAACGCGTACGATATATATATATATATATATATAT
>KN732131.1:0-11336 GCA_000816745.1 Ancylostoma duodenale | reverse complement strand
TACGAAGAGCGGGTATGTCGATTCGAGTTTTGTGTGACAGTTTCGAGACTTTGGGCGTCTTTTTTGTTGTACTAGGCAGTCGCCTCGCTTTTAGAGGCGCCTTCGATCGCATTTTGTTCCAATTTCTGTCTTGTGCGCTATTTTGCGTCATCTAACGCTTAATAAATTAGTGTATGACTGGACTATATTGCCTTATCTTATATATTTTCTACTATTTCACAACAATATCAAAATTTTCGGTTCACTAATATAACAGTTTAGCTCCCTTTAAAGCCATTTTCTTATTTTTTTCTCATTCATCTATTTTTCTCATTTGTTTTTCTCAATTCTCAGAAAAAACTGTTGATCTGCATAGGACCAATTTCTATCGACTTAATTAAGAAAGGGCTCAATTTTTGGGAAATGGAGATGGAGCGTTGTACTATGAAGCGATTCGCCTTAGCGCTGCTATTGGCCTATTACGTGGATGGGCCAACCACAAGGCCCTGCCACGCCCACTCGCTTAGAAGAATGCGTCATAGCTAATTCTTGCATTCCTGTTGAATTAATTGATTAACTCGAAAATTACTGAGTACCTGGGAAGTGGAGCGTTTTACAAGGAAAATTGGTTCGGCTAAGCGCTGCGATTGGCCTGTTGAAGGAACCGACCAGTCACGAGGCTTTACCACGCCCACTTTCCTTGCACAACGTTCCGCACCAAATTCTCGCAAATATACATACTTGTAAAGTTCTAATTTTTACTTCTGATTCTCCGTCAATCCTCACATCTGAGCGTTAAAAGAAATTGGTGAAGTGGGTTTGGTGTTTCCAATTGGCTGGTCAAACGCACTGGCCAATCACAGGGCCGCACCACGCCCATTTTTCCGTACAACCCTTCACATCCGAATTCCCATATCTTATTATTGTACTTTGACCACTTGTACAATTTCTTAGAAAAAGGCAAATAGTGAATAAAGGAAAGTAATGAAAAGGACATCGTAAACAGGTTCAAACTTTAGAAAAGTGAGGACTTTTCCTCCATTCCCTCTAATGTAGCCGTATCTGCGAAAGTTTCCTTTCTGTGTTCCTTTTTGCCGCCAATATTTTCTCCGAAAAATAAGATAGTTTTCTAGAAATTCCTAGATTACGTAGACAGGTAGGTTCTCAGCTGAACCATCCACCAATGAGGCATCAGCTCCGCATAATTGGCCAATGATGCGACAGTAATCCTCTTACGATTGGTGTTTTCTCACCGAATCCTCCCACAACTCGCACAGTTCGACGAACTCGTCCTGACTCCACGAATTTTTTGTTGTCGCGTCGGCGCAGTGTCACGCTCCTTGTGCCAGCAGCAGATCATCTGTCGCCGCTCCATTTGTGCGCGACACGTTTAATCCTTTTTTCAATTGCTGAACATGTGATCGGATCGCCGGCCCGAAATCGGCCATTCACTCCCCGGATGCCGCCTGTTTTTCGCGCCACCGCGCATTATAGCGATGCGAAGATCTGCAGCCGCTGCGAGGTTGTCCACTGCAGCTCGTTCGACATTGGGAATCGGGATAAAGTGCGAGTTATCCTGAAAATCAAGAATGTGAGTGGTTGCAGTTGAGCATGTTGGGAAAAATCCAGAAATCTGTCAACAGTTGGCTATGTCCAAGTTTCAGCGAAGTTGTCATTACCAACATGGCTCAAAAGTTGACACATTTTCCTCAAACTGTGGTGACAATTAACCTTTGCTGTTCTCAGATTTTCTCCTGATTTGCAAACCCGATTCTTTACATTCATGGTTGCAATAAGATGCCAGTTTTCTCGTTATTTTGAACTTTAAAATAGAAGAGTGCACATTTATCCCGCTGCCCACTTGGTTTATTTAGCAATTTCTCGATGTTGGCGTTTGACCAGCCCACTTGTCGAAAAATTCGTCATACATCCATAAGTGGAGACATGGTTTATTTCACCCTGAATTTCATGGTTATGCGCTATGGATTGTGTCCGGAAGTCGCTAATTCTCCTTGTTTTTGGAAATGGAACTGGTGCGATTGGCTGAGCTAACGGATGGATGAATGCACCAATCAGAGCACAGCGCTACCGCCCCCTTTCGATTACTTGAGAAAGGGGCGGCCAGGAATATGTTTTACCAGAGTTTTAGGAATAGAGTGATTTAAAACTCTCAGGAACAAAGTGATTGAAATCTATCTTCGGTTTCAAACGATTAGTAGCAGAATCTTGAAAAATGTCATAATAAGAATTAAGGATCAAAAATAGGCTGATGCTAATTTTTAATCTACTTGAGCAAGAACTTCTGATAATTTCGCAGCTGTCCTGCCGCAACCACTGATGCATGTCGGTTCAATGTGGGCGGGGATTAGGTCTCACCTTACCCCGCCCCTCTATGGATGTACGTGTGGACAAAAAAAAGTAATGATCAGGTTTTCTTCTGGCAGCTATGTTGAACCTTGCTGTCCTCATTATTTTCAGCTGCTGTTTTTTCTGGAAATGAGCGGGTAAATCTGAAGATCCGACAACAGCAAGTTGGAGAGATCTATTAGAATGAGTGACTATTGGCTGGCCAATGTTTAATTAGCTGTAATTAGTTGATTTCCTATCGTAGGACAAGCAAAATCGACCATAATTTTATCAGATTCCTGGAACTGCCAGTAAACTGCCAGTTTCTTGTCCCTACCCACCAAAATGAGCTATTTTGTGGTAGAACAGTGCGCCAGGATGCGACTGTACGGGAACGCGAATGTCATGAACTTTGTCGCCTGTCCGGATGACGAGCAGCAGGTGTTCTAATTAACATATCGTCGGCCAGCATCTAGCAGCAGCGGTCGGCTGGCTGCTCGTTTCCGCACTCGCCTTCCACGACCCCCGTGCTATCTCTCCGGGCCATCTACATCGCTATGGAATTCTAATAGTTTCCATTGCTCTACTTACATACTCCTTCCGGACGCACGCACGCACGCGTCCGCCACGGCTAGCATGGGATTGAACGCCTCGAAATTGGTAGGCTATAGGTCCATGTTTCCTGATGAGTATTTCCAACCGCGCTTGTTGTGGGCGGAGCTTGATTTTTTGTTGGGAATTTCATTGGCCAATGAGGGAATGGCTTTCTCATTGGCGGAAATTACATTTTGACTGTTCATTTCATATTTTGATAGCCTATTATTCCACCAATATTTTAGCTCAGCTTTGATTTAAAAAAAAGTATTTTTTCCAATATTTACAAGTATAAACTAATACTTAACTCCTGAAGACTTTGTGTTTTCACGTTATTTTTGATGTCTTTGGTAGTATTTGATGTTGATTTTTGATTTTTTCAAAGCGTTTACCTTCGTTTTGTTCATAAAATTGAGTATTTTTGATATTCGTATGGAATACTCTGGTTCACTATCATTTGATAAAAGAATATTTGAACAAATCAATAGTGCAAATATTCTTTCTCAAAAATAAATAAGTATCAGCTGTAACTTGTGTTGCAGTGACAACTTTTTTTTCTGGATTTCTGGGAAAATATGTATGATCTGCATGTAGATGCTTTATTTTACAAGACATTTTTTGAGCCTTCTTTTTGGTATTTCCACCATCACTTTGGATATTCTTTTGGAAATTTTTAAAAATGAATTTTACGTTCATTTTCTGCAATTTTATTCCAGCCCCTGATAACCCATTTTTATCCCTGAATTTTCAGCTTTTTGCTTGCTTTTTAGTGCTAATAACAATAGTAATAATAAAAATGAAATAAAGTAAGCAGTACTGCCATAATAGGCAGCAGTATAGTACGTATACCCAGAATAGAATATCTCGATCATCAATGGGAGCTTTTACAGGCAGCCAGTTCGAAGTACGACGAGGACAAGCCGGACACGCGTAAGTTCTTGGAGATTAATGGAGTAATATTCATGGAATTTTCTTAATTCTGTCTGGGGTGGGGTCCAACCGTGCCTTTACTGGAACTTTACTGATCTTGATAAGTATTCCCTGCGCATTGCTTTTCTACCAGTTCATGTGTTCAGAGTGAATTTATTTGGAAGTTTCTTTCTCATGTTCTCGTCTGCTTTTATGTGAATGAACTTGCGAGAACCCTCTGGTGTGCTGTAGAAGCAAGGACTTAAGCATTTTTTTCTTCATAGGGTTTACGTGAATTTCAAGCAGGATACTGTTGAGGTCTAATTCCGCATAAAAAGTTGAATAAGCTTTATTTTAATAAATTATGTCTCTGTATAAGCTATCCTAACAATGGCTTGCTTTCAGAGAGTGTCGACTTGACTGTTGAACTAAACAGAGAGCAGCGAGGACAAGTGGGTTTTCTAGAACTTCGTGGTTCCTTTGAAATTTTGCTTCGAAAACCCGTTCTATGGATAAAATTTTCTCTTCCTTGATCTTCCTTAACTTCTGGATTTTTTCGCTGTTTCGAAGAGAACAAATATATAGCCATCTTCCTTTTTTATTTCTACGGTTATTTAAAAAAATTCTTATAGGTAACAGCCGTCAGGTATCCTGCAACAAGGAAAATCGAAACAATACCTGCTCCACCAGAGGACTCGAAGGTACGTAGGTCTTCTCTTGTGATGGCTGTTGACGAAGCGTCGTGGCTGGGACTCTTTTGATCAGAGGGTTATGGTTTCCACTCTAGTTTACCCATTACCTTCTACTCAAGAATGGTAGGTAGTGGGTAAACCAGCATGATTTGACTGCCAGAATTTTATCCGGAAAGAAAAGAAACATACCCAAGGCTAGCATGCACAAAAAGATTTACCCAGGGCAAACGGCGTGATGCTTGGTGCTTTGTTGAGGTTACTCAGGGTAAACGCCCCGTGTTGAGGAAGGGTAAATTACACGTTTACCCTGGTTAATCTCAATTATGCGTGCGGGAACGGACTTACCCGAGATCTGTCACTTGAAATGTCTACCCTGACGTAGTAAGGTAAAGCGATGGGCTAGATATACCCAACTGTGAGCAACCGGTAAACTTTACCCGGCTCTGTATACCTCTCATCATTCCGTACTCTATGGATAACTCGTGCCCAGGTCAATCAGAACTCACATTACCCAAGTTGGCTAAACATCGCAGATCAGCGTTTACCTTCTTGTTTCTTCTGGGTAACGCTGCGTTTAGGTAACATATTATAATTATGTATGTCAGCTCAGGGCCAGGATGCATCGTTGGTGTTACCCAGGGTAAACGTATTGACGCCCTTGGGTTACCCTGCCACTGACTGCAGAAATCACACTTTACGATGATAAATATTATCGTTTTTCGAAGCTTTGCCTGCCTTTTACCTTCATTTTTACTTACCCTGGGTAATTCGTATGTGCCAGCCTGATAAAGAAGACTCTAAGTGCTTTCTGCTAGAGTCCGTGTGTTATTTAGATGGCGGCGGATATGCTTGCTTTTTGAACCTTTTTTCTTTCTTTTTTTCCTCTTCGTATTTTCCATACCACTATCCAAAATAATCGCTTTTTTCAGGCACGGACCTTCACCTCACAAATTACGCACAACGTTGAGCCTCCATCCGGTCGGCGTTACTCGTACTCTTCCCAACCGTCAAGTCCGCAATTGCGTCACAAAAATATGCCTCCTACTACTGTGTACCGTGCTGTAGACATACCTTTCGATGAGTCCCCGGCTGCATATCAGCCAAAGAAGGTAAGGTTTCCGGAGAGGAGCGAGGCAGGCAGAGTATGTGTTATTTGTAGGACGAAAATCTGCACACGATTACGGTAGTGATGGGAACACATCCCGTCCAGAAAGGTCTAGGATTCACGATCACCATAGAACGTGGACGTCCCACCATTGACAGCGTTGTTGTGGGTACGCCAGCTGATCGAGCGGGGTTACTGGTAAGTACTGCTCACAGCTGACTTCTTGTTAGGTGTACTGTAGCGTGCAGTAATCAGTAGCATTACAGTACCCAAGTAATGAATGACCTTTAGATCGGCGATCGTGTAATTTCCGTGAATGGCGAAGAACTTAAAGATAAGTACCCATCGGCGATAAATCGACTCCTTCACGACGCGGCGCGTCTCGGCGAAGCGGAAGTAGTCGTCGAGCGCAAGGATGGTGAGCGATTTTTATTGATTGACCCGGCGACACTTGGCATAGCTTGCTGCTCCTGCTACTTTTACCCTTTCTATCCCCTCTTTCTATGCTTCTCCTGTACTTTCTGCTGCGTTTTCAGCGAAAATAGCTCAAGTGAAGTCGCTGTCGTCGTTGGAGAATTTCGACAAGGCTCGCTCAGTGTTCACCGAGACGCGGACGGTCGACTCGTACGCGGAGTTTAAGCGAAAGCATAGCCGAGGCATGAGCTTCTTCTACTTCTTCTTTAGGCGAGAACTGGTCCCCGTGGTGTTTCCTGTCTTTACTTTCGCTTACTTTTCCTGTTGTTACACTCCTTGCTGCTTAACAGTTTTGGTCAGGTAACAAATCTCTGAATCGCAGGATTTAGTATTGTGAGAAAGAGCTTGTTGGGGACCAGTTCTCGCTTATTTATTTCATTAGAGGTGTTCGTGACGAGGGTGCGAGAACTGGTCCCCACATCTTATCTTCTTGCTAGAATGTGTATTCGCATCTCGGCCGACTCTTAACTATTTTATTCTCCACTTTCTATTTTTCCGATGTCCATGCTCAATGGAAAACATATTTCATGAGGATGCAGAGGAACCGGGGACCAGTTCTCGCACGATGCCTTCTTAAGCTTCTGAGGCTTTTCTCTTCCCTAACATCCGCAACTTTTTACTTTTTCTGTAATTTTCACTACTCGTATAGAAACACATAAACCATCCACAAGAAGGCGGAGATTTTGGGGAACAGTTCTCTCCGGGAACAGTTCTCGCCGTCGAGCTTCTGAACTCCTTCTAGTCTTTAACCATAGGCAGCTTTTCCGAGACATTTCTTCAAGGCAATTTTACCTTTTCTTGGGTAACCTTAGTAGGTGGGAAAATTCTTACAAAGAAATTTTGACACTGGAAATTTTTTTTCGAAAAAATCATGGGAAATTTCCACAATAGTCGATAACCTTGTTAAATAGGAGACTAAATAGGAGAATAATTTTTAGCATCACGAGCAGATCTTCCCAGCGCACGTGAGTATAACTCGCTTCCAAGGTCTACGTCAACCGGAGCCATACCAAGGAGGGATAATTCAGTCTCCAGTAAGTTTTCTTACAGAATTTCTCGGATTTGAATGGTCCTTTGTTTTTTTTTTGGCTCCAAAATAATATTTTTCAACCATATTAGTGGAAAAATTTCAGGCGCTCGCTCGAAGGCAAGCTCTCCAGCGCGTTCATACTATGAAAGCTCAACGTATCGTTCGGAATACAGGAGTCAAACAAATGGTGGTACACCAGACTACAGGTGGGTATCCAGGGAATTTCTGGAATTTTCCACGAAGTTTTCCAACAAAAACCCCGCAGAACCTTGCTAAATTTTTATCTCGTTAGCGCTTTCTTACCAAATAAAAAACATTTAAGCCAAATTGAGGATTGTATAGCAGTAATTTTTCCTTTATTTGGATATCTGTGCAACTGTGACCTACCGTAACCGCTACAGTAACCCTTCAGAGTCACCTCGATGCACGAAAGAGCGGGGCCAGGAAAACTCACCGATTTCGTTCCTGAGGTGGAACGCAACATCTCGAAATCGAAGGAAGAAGAGAGAAGAGGTGAATTTCCCCGAATTTTCCTGATTTTCCCAATTTTTCCAAAGTCAAAGCTGATTTCCTGTAGAATTTTCCTATCGCCGTGCATCGGACGAAGAGCCGCGCCTGATCCGCAACTACGACCTTCCGCCAGCGCACACGACGACGGCTAAAGTCACTTCGAGTGTGACGGTAATTTTCTGGGGAAATCCTTGATTTTGTGGATATGGAGAGTATAAATGAGAATTTTCAAGAGTACGCCGATGACATCGTCTCGTCGCGTTCAGGATGAGTCCGTAAGTGCGGTCCTGAAACGATCCACGCTGCCGAGAAATGTGGGTTTAAGTGCAGGATCTTCCTTGGTGTTTTGGGATTTCTGGAAGGGTTTCCTTATGTTTTCTTATTTTGTTTATTTTTGAGAGGGTATCGAGGGAGGTGAACAAGGCGATTGTTTACGCAATGTTGAACAGACTGTACAAACTGTAATAAAATGGGAAGAATTCTATGAAAACCGGATTTCTCAACGACCTATAGGTCAAAGAAGACGAGCTCCGTAGCGCTGGGATGCGTTGTTGCCCCGATATCGGGCTCCTTTGGTTTTTACTCTGTTTAACTTATTCATTTACATTGTTTTCCTTATTGTTTGCTGAAATATTCTCATACAGACATTAAAAAATTATTTATAACATGGTTTACTTACTAGATAATGAGACTTGGCTAGTGATTTCCGTTCACCTTCTAGAAAATCCCCAGAAATTCTGTCTACTTGGACATTTTCCCTTCCCAAAACGACATTGGCCCAGATGCATCGTTGAGATTACCCATGGTAAACGCATTAACCCACCCGAATTTACCCTTCACCGATGCGCCCGGGAATTCTTAGGGAAACGTGGAAACGATATAGTCGTCGTGCTACTTCGATGATACATTTCCTTCTATGATTCAGCAGCGTCTTTGCGGCAATTGTTACGTCTTAGAAATCGTTTGATGAATGTACGACGCCAACGTCGGCGCAGCGGCGGCGGGCGTAGTCCGCCCGCACGACGTCCGCTGTCGTCAGCTGTTCTCCCGCTGATTGACTGACTTTGAACGCTGGTACTTTGCCAGAAATGGTACTCTGCTGTGGTCCGAGGAAGATGGAGGTAGTTTAAACGCTCCTTCTTTTTCAGAGGACTAAACGTAGTCAAGTAGACGTTCTTGCGGTTCCTAAGAACGTTACTTCGAAGAATTGGGCAGGGTTTAGGGTTTGTTACCGCACCACATGGGTTAAACCTATGAAAAGTATTCCGTTTTGCACTACTTCTCAAGATTACCCAGCCTGAATGCATCCTTCATAAGGGTGGGTAAGCTCACAACCACGAATAGGTGCTGGGTATATGCAACGCCACATAGGAGTAAACGTGTAGATGGGTGCCAGGTAAAGAGCAAATTAGCTAACTGACTCGTTTACCCAGGGTAATCTCAATGGTGAGCCCGGGCCCGACCTTTATACCTGTATTGATACCCTATTTTCCAACCTCTGAGTGATTTGGGCTAGCAAATCGGCACCTAAGTGTTACTCCCACATACATCTTAATTATTTACATCTATTTAGATTTTTTTTAGAGAGCAGCCCCCTTTCTATGGCATCTCTTTTTTAATCCCTCTTTTCGAAATCTGGGAACAAATGGACTAGTTTTTGGGGCATTTACCTCCCCACTGGGACCATGATCCTTAGCTTTTTCAAAACCTCCTGGATTTTGTTGGACTTTATGGCGTGAGAGAAAATTTCGAATTTTTTTCTGCAATTTTCCCTGGTAAGTAATGGTTTGATAATCGGGTCCAAGGAACGTGACAGAAAAAAATGAAGATCTAATTTCCATGTTTCGATAGAAGATTTCTCGCTCAGAAAAGCTTCCTATGTTCTGGAATTGAAGAAGAAATTCTCCTGGAATTACCTTTTTTTTTTCGTTCAGATGCGTTTTTTCTAGTTCCAGACCCCTTGCTAATTCATTTATTCACAGAAAAAATGCACTTGGCCGGTGATTTGTTGATTCTCCAAGCTTTCACCAAACAAGAGTTCCTCCACGTTTTTTGTGGGCATAAAGCGCTGGATAAAAACGAGTTTTTTTTCCTGGAAATAAGCTTTCTTGGAATATAATGGCAGTCCAGTCTCATTATTTCATGGATTTTTTCTGCTGTAGATTCCTGTTTTTCTATTAAAAACTATCAATATAGTCAATATTTTGCCGCGAATTTTCCTAGAATAGAAACCCGGGAATGTTTCGGCATCGGCGCTTTGATATTTTGTTGTTTTATTTGGGAAACATTCCGGTGTTCCCGAATTGTCCTTCTATGGGCTTTTCCACGAATGACGCATTCACGAACGGCAATATTTACGAATTCGCGCATGGACGAGATGCTACGTCATATTAATTAGGTGGTGATCGTACAAAAGTGCAACTATGCTGGCTTTACATTGCGTTATTTCTAGCGAATTGCTGAGAAGGGGGAAGGGGAGAGAAAGTAGGCGGGGCTAACGATGCGCCGCTACTAAATTTTGGACGAATTGCTGCATAGAGCACACACTGTAGCAAAGCTGTATGTTGGTTTATTTAAAATGAACTTGATTTGCAGTAAGAATAAAAATGACTTCGAAGATATGATAATCATTGAAAGAGAGTGAAGCTCCGCCCACGACCCCAGCGGCTCCGTGATTGGACGGATATTGGGTCCCGTGACGACTTCTAGCTAAGCCGATTCAGCTACCAAAAAAAAACGCACTTAAGACAACTTTTCGCGCTGGGATCCCTCATCTTCATAGAAATTTCCCAAAGTCCGTATTCACACGTATTTCTGCGTTTTGGTAAATCCACCCATCAGATACCGTACCCCATAAACTACAGTACCCCTCAGTTTTTTGGAGGATTGATACTGCCTTTCTTCACTTTTCCTGCATTGAAAAAATCGCTACCTTTCTCCCATTTCGGCAAATTCTTCCTCGATGACGTCACCAAACGTGCACGACAACTGGTCAAAAACCAGCTGCACACCTCAGTTCCCGCAAAAATGCAGAACGCTACCGTATCGCTCGCGCACTAGTCGTATGTAGGTCACGCCTACAGAAGTTCAAGTGCGCTGCGAACCGGATGAACTTCACAGATTCACTACTACGACTGTGTAAATATGCGTAGTGGCCGTAGCGCTCGGAATGTCCCATTCCTGGATAGTATTGATTTTTTGCTGCGAATTATTGATCACTACTGATTTCATGGTGTGAGTGACGTCATCCTATTGACGAGTGTCGTCGCCGCTTTTCATGTAAATTTATGTGCGGGAACGGCATGCATTTCGCTATGGGAATGATCATTTGGCCAGCAGTGTTGTTTCGCGTGCTGGCTTAATTGATTGATCTTATTGATTTTTCGTGGCTGCTGTGACGTCACTGATCCTTTTTCTTGTAGAATCATGTTGTTTCCATCTAGAAAACATTGGTCGAGGGAGTTCTTGTTGTTTCTAGGCCCTGGATGCGTTACTGAGGCTACCCAGGGTAAACATGTTGCCGCCCATGTTCATGGTGGGTAAACTTGCGTGGTGCTAACATGCTTACCCTGCGTAATCTTAATGATGCATGCGGCCCAAGTTTTGGGCCTTGATCTTTGAAATCTTCATGTTTTCAATCTCCTATTTTTTTCCGATCAATTATTTTCATACTACGCTTCGACAGTATTATTATTCA
>KN732129.1:0-11337 GCA_000816745.1 Ancylostoma duodenale | reverse complement strand
AATCCTTGAAAACCGACCAGAATTGGCGATTTGCAAAGGAGTGGTCTTCCACCAAGGCTATGCCGGATCGCATACATCTTTAGCGTTTCGGTAAAAATCATTGGTGCTTGGCTGTTGCATCTACCACATAGCCCTGATCTTGCGCCATCTGACTACCATTTATTTGGATCGTTGCAGAACTATTTGAATGGGAAAACCTTTACCGAAGATGAGGACATTAAATCCCATGTAGCCCAGCTCTTCTATTTTTTCTTTGAAAAAGACCAGAAATCCTGCCAGAAGTATGGTAAAATGTAGTCGAACAATATAGAAAATATATCATTGCTTAATGTTCTTCCATTATGAGAAAATAAAAGTTTTTTTGTAACGCCCAAAAATCCCAATTACTTTCCGAACAACCCAATAGTTAGTTGTTTCCAGACAGGCTGACATTCCGAAGGAAGGAGCAGCTGCACAACTATGTAGCAATTACTCGCTTTTTAGAAGCCCTGATTTCTATGGCTACGAGGAAGAGAAAAAAACAAAGAAAATGATGACCAGCACCTACATACTAATTACCCGTTTATTTTGCACTTTCCGGAAAGCATTACGAACTAACGATACATTATCGAAGGAAAATTTGAGTTTCTGAAGATTTCACAAGCCATTTAAAAACAGTTAACACTTATTCACTCCAATTATGTCAAAGCGGGTACTCGCATGTATTTTTGTCTAAATTTTGTAGGTATTATTTATTTATTTTTCATCGATTCATAATCCCTTGAGCAGAGAAAGAGGATTAATTGCTAACATTTTTTTATTGTTTGTATTTGTTAAGTTACTACTATTAAAGAGATATTTTCACCTAACTCTTAGGTTGCAGATCTAGTCCTCGAGGAGTATAGCCCCTTGCATTGCCACCGCCTTCATTTTCAATACTCTTCAAAACTACTTCATACCGATTATGAACGGATGGCGCCAATGTCGGACCCCACATAATCAATACGCATCAAAAATGTAGCCGTCGAGAACACAGCGATGATAGTTGCTATACTCCCCAACAAGTATACCTGAAGTTCGAGGTTGTACATGAGGGAACAGCTACTAGGTGAAGGTATCTAAAGTCTACGGGACGCCTTTTCCACCTTCCAGTACGATCACTAGAGCCTGTACTCATCAGTTTGCCTAGGGACAGTCTTTTCTGCGCGTGGACGAAAATTGCACATAAAAATTTGGTATTCAAAGCTAACAGTAAAGGCTTGCTACGCATTTACCATTATATTTCCTTTTACTTGCCAGCTGCAGGAGTGGGAAAAACTTACGCCTCACACCTTTTCCCGCTCCCCCTTGACCATGAATTCGAAGAGGAAATGAGTATCACAGTTATAAGAGCGCGAACAGCTTCTAAAATTGGAAAACCTCCAGAGGGATGGAAGTGGAACTGCACGAGTTAGAAGGATAGATGTCCATGTCAAGAACAAATGAGATGAGACTTGTCAAGGAAACTATATCTGCGCCGACTCGGAGATGGTTGGTAAGATGGATAAGCTCCCAACCGAGGCATATAAGAACACATAGGATCTTCCTCTTTCACTCATTCACTACATTAGCATTAACCCTTTCGTGGACATTTTCAAATACATCATCACTCCCAAATAGAGAGAGAACTTTCTCTAACACCCCCCATATCTACAGAGATCGTCAGTCGTTACTACACATCTAAAATGAGGCCGCGCCGCCTCACCTATGCGGCGCGGCAGGCCAGCTGGAAGCCACGGTTGTCAGGCTTTGACGAGATTGCAGCTTTATCTATAGTTTATATGGACAACTTATTTATGTGTTACTCTTACATACACATACACTTTTGTGTCAAAAAGCAGCAGTCACAACCACAGCGCTCGAATGGTCTGCCGCTCGCCTAGATGGCGCAGCGCGACCTCGTTTTCAGGTACGCAATGACGATTGACACTTTCTATAGACGTCACACTATATCTTAAAAAAGTTACAAAATTTAAAAAAAACACGGGTCAAAGAGTTTCGAAAAATGGCGACAAAATCTTGAACCGATCTAATATTTACTTATTCGTTCATTGCTACCTGCAGCAAAACTGTGCCATAACCAGGCCTGGATGCATCATTGAGATTATAGTTGAGATCACTCAGGGTAAATGTGTTGATATCCATGTCAGCGATGGGTAAATTTAGGGGTTTCAACACATTACCCAGGGTATTCTCATTGATGACTGCAACCTCTGAGGAGCGAAAAAATGAAGCTAATAAGAATGAAAACAACCCAGATTTCAGGAAAGGAGTAAAAGTTTTGAAGATAATCCAAGCCTCCAGGCCCTGAGCCTCTCTAGTGAAAGCGAGAGCCAGTCAAAATCTGGAGCTGTGGAAGGAATCGGAAAAGCCAGAAAGGAGAGCGGAGCAAGCCTGGAAATCCGAGCCTTTCTAGGATTTGCTTGTTTTTCGCTCATTTGACATCGTACTCCCTAGCGCGTTCTCGTCTCGCGGAGCGACGGCTTGCTTTCCCCCACCTTTTTTCTTCTTCTTTTTTTCTTACTTGGAGAGAAATCATTTTGCTGTAGGTTGCTTTTAATTTAGTCAATGGACACACATGAATAGCTGCCATTGCAATATGATGAATGGAGCTCGTGCTATGACAGGTACGAGGAGTAGGTTGGGTGGAAAAAGCGCATTAAATTTGCAGAAGATGGAGCTAAAATCGCTGATCACCCACAGAGTTGAAAAACGGTTCGAAGAAATTCTGCAATTGCACACTGTTTACTAGCGAGAAAAAAGGGTAGTGGGTACAAGTATATACTCATCTACGAGTAATTCTAAAACAGAATGAATCAAAGGGTAAGTTGACGGCTCCAGTGAAGTAGCGATCCTTACGAATATCGCGGACGCAAAATGAGGTCTGTGAATGAAACCAGTTAAATGAGAAACCTTAGATGATGGTGAAAACTATTTGTGTATCCTGGTTCTGCCCTTTTGTGGATCACATCCTTGTGTTGTTATCCCCACAGGCAAAATAAAACGACCTGTTTTGCTCGTATGAAATCTAATGTTCCTACTCATTGAAGCCCTGAAGTATGCTTCTCGTCCTTGATCGTGTCCTTGTGGTTGTTGTTATTGTTCCTGTTCTTTCTCTTTTTTCCTCAGGGACAATGTCATTCGCCTTGCTAAAAAGCATACAATCTGCTATCATAGAAAATTGGCTTGGAAAAGGATGTTTTGGAAGTAAATTTTGCATCAGTAGCCTTTGAGCTATCCTAGTATATTTTGACCTAAACCCAGTGAAATCACATGAAATTGTTTTTTTTTTCTGGAAATTTCAAATCAGCCTCTTTTCAGTGGGGAAAATTCATTATTTCAACAAAAGTGGCGTCTCTAGGAGTGGTACCACCTGATTTTTTGGAGACAGACAAGTGACAAACTCGACAAACAGTGACAAATTTCAAAAAAAAAAACAATAGAATTCCATAAATAGTTGAGAAGCCTTTTTCCTACGAGCAAGTCCCCCACTGCTGAAATACCAACCTAGCTTAAAACTGCTGAAAATTACAGAAATAAAGCTATTCTTAAAAACCAAACCAGTTTTCCAGACGTACGAATCCCTAAAACAAAACAGATTCTAACCAGAAAATCTTCGCATTTTATATTTGTAAGTGGAAAATATAGTTCTATTTCTTCGCTCAGAATTTGTACATTTTGTAGGAAAAATCCTATCGGGAGCCCCACCAAAACAGCGTCTTATACCGCTTTAACCCATGGGGACTACGTGATACACTTCCCCCATATGGCTATGTGATGAATGTATAACCTCATGTTACTTTATTATGTCGAAAATTGCCTTTTTTCGGATGGCTCTTCTCAAGGACTACATTATGGAAAAGAGAAAACAATAAATCACATTAGGTCGACAGGAGCTGAAACACTGATTGCCCACCCATGCAAAAATGTGCTCAGTCCGCTGAATTCAGACACACATAGTGATGCCCCACATCCACCGTCGCCCTTGGAGAATACGGTACTTTCTCACAATCGCGCGCACCTTTCGATACGGTTCCCACGCGGTGGCTGTATGAATACCGTACAAGCGGCCTCATTGGTTCATTCGATTTCCGTCGCGCGTTTGACTTCCTCGTCGTCTGCATTGGCCATGGTTCTATTATACTACCAGTCGATTGCCGCCGCTACGCGGCGCAAAAACGACGAAATACCAATAAAATGAATATAATCGATATTTTCACTCAAAATGATTGTCATAGCCGTATTCAGCGTATTGGAGAACCCAAGAGGCACGTTTACACCGACCGCACACATATAGATCATCGAATTTTCCTGTTTTGGAGAACGCCTATCCACCCGTGCTAGATACGGCGCGCCATCTCAACCTATTGTGCGCACGCACGCGCGAATCCACGAGTTTTCTGAAATATACGACAGTAGATCATGCAATCTGCCATCGTCCTAGTGTTCGTAGATGGTGGAGTCTGCTATGTCGATGCTGCCAGTCCCTATGAGTGTACATCAGGCTGGTTACAACTTATCCTCGTTTTCCATCCCATGGTGGTAGACTTACTAATGTACTAATAGCTCCGAACGGGCAAGTGAATACAGACCAGTGCACATACCGTGATCCATTTTTGTCTGGTTACGGTAGATATAGCACGGTGGGGGAAAGGTGCCGATTCCGCGGGTAGAAAACGGAGGTGGCAGGCGAAATAATGGTGATAATTGTGATCAACGTCTAAAAACCCCTCTACAGAGAATTTGAGATTTTGTGAGATATCGTGTTTGCAGTATACCTACCGTAATCCCACAAAAGTGGGGATACGGTACAAAATGCATGCAATATTTGTGCTCATCACCTCAAATGATCGCCTATTTAAAGTTTCAGCGGTAAACTTTCTTGAAGATTTTAGGGCCATGAAGTTGAGTATGTAGTGCCGGCAGACAGTACCAAAGAGCGTCATCAAAACATTGTCGGTCGAGGAGTGCGGCAGACAGTCAGGGTGCCACGCCCCGCCGCGGCACTGGTCCATATTCACCTGGCCATTGCAGGAGGAATTTGAGCGTGTCAAGTTACCTGCTGCAATAACTGGAGAAGGATATAGGAAAAACAATAAACACCTGGTAGTATCAGGTTAATACATATAAACTGGTTAGGTGCCTGGCATTGAAGTCTCATCCCAAGAATCGGGACCGGGTATGGGGCAATTCGTAAGTGGCTGCGTGCGTCAGACGCGCTAGGCCGTAAACACGTGCGTCTGAGCTGCGTCAACGATGCGACTCACCCTATTCTTGATTAAATAGACGCACGCACAGCAAACGCACACATTTATTACTGTACAAATTACCCTATAGGTGCTCAGGTTACTATACTTACTCAGATTATTATATGTGCACTAGGTACGCTAATTAATCGCCTGAATGACGTTATTCTAGGATAGTAGAACTCCTCTATGTACTTTGCCTTCGTTTAGGCTCTAGTGCAATCCTCTAAGCGAGGTTTTTTCCGCTATATCCCTAGTTATGCAATGTTATTCAATATCTGAATTTGTTGCTGTGGACATAAGATACCTGAGTACCTTAGAATACATTTAATGGTTGAATAATTGAAGAAATAAATGAAAAAATAACAGAAAAGTGCAACTGCAAGCGCCGCCTAAACATGGCAAACCTACTTTGGAGGATACCAGGAAAAACAACACTTCAAAGGGATTCCAGGAATCTCCAAACACTTGAAGGATATGGATGGATACTCGTAACGTCTTGGACGTCCTAAAAGTACAGCACGCCTCAAACCCAAATTATTCGCCTGGCTCATCTTGTTTTTCCAAGGGACTGCGGTAAAAGGACTATTTGCATACGAGTGATAGATCAGATGCGATTCGAAGATAGGACCCATTAGGCTTCTGCCTAGCGCTTCAAAAGGACAATGTCGTTGAGACTCGTCACTTGACGAGGTAACTGACGAGGTGAAATAACGGCAAATCAATGGCAACGAATGTGGAATGCGAAAATTGTAGTGTGGAGCTGATGGCTTCGAGGATCTGTGTGGAACAGCAGGGCTATTCAGTCCCCCTCCCCTCGCTCATTGAAGCCACCCGACAAGGAAGCGACGCTGTTCATTGTCTCAAATCATTCATTTGCGAGGACCGCAATAATACGAGCACATGTTTTTGAGAAACGGATCTGCAGAATCAAAAAATACAATGAGGATGCAACTCAGCGTCTAGGAACGGACTTCCTTTAGCTCCACAAAAGGGTGCTGCCACTCCGCAGCTACGTAGACCCCGAAGTGCATGCTTCCATGAAATTTTTACCGTTTTTTTTTTGGGAAATCATCCATCATTGGTGAAATATGTACAGCTTTTACTAGTGCTCATCAAATTCATTGACATTTGCAGAGGTTCTATAACTTTATGGGGAAGGCTGCTATTGCTAGACATACAAGTGGTAGGATTCATGCGCAAAATTTGCACCTCTCCTTTTCACCTTTGCTCTATTTTTCCCTTTTTTCATAAAATGGAGTGATCAGAGCAGTGCAACTTTCCTATTCTCCAGACTGTTTCCTAGTGTGTTTACAAGGACATAGCAACTTCCATGGCAAAGTCTTCAGCTTAACGGCTTTCCAGAAAACACAGCAAAAAAATATTCCTAATCCTGGGTCTCCGAAGACTGTCGCTCATTCTTTAGAATTCGTCAAACAGAAGTGCAAAGGAATCGTCAGCAGGGAACAATTAATTCTCGAAGCTAGAGAGGGCATCGGAGGGAGATAGGAGAAATTGAATTCAGCGTAAATCTTTAGAGATTAATTAAAACTTTAGAAAATTCAGGGAATGCTTCGCCTGCCCGACTAAGGGAAAGATGTAGTAAAATTTTCAAATAGTCCATCTGGCTAAGGTCCTTATTGAAATAATGTAATTTTTTCCCAATGCGCTGATGCAGCTGTCATATCTATTTTTCCAATTTTTAATATAGAGATTACATTATGTAAATATTGGAATTCTCAGACGAGAACAGATTTTTTAACGGCAGCGATCATTCTAAATAGGAAATGACGGGGAATGGGAAGAAGAGCTGGGTTCTTCGATAGTTTGGAAATCCAGACCACCGAACTCCGATGACTGTGCAGCACGAACGCAGCAGGAACACGTGGTTCGAGTAGAAACACTAGCAGCAACGGTTACCCGTTGCTGCCATCCTCTTCTCAATTGCTGTCATCCCTCGTTCCTGCTGCACAGTAATAAGAGAAATTAAATGAAAAAGTAAGATCTGAACCAACAGATTGCAAAAAGTTGAGAAAAATAGAGAAAAATAAAACATTCTATGTAAGTTTTTCAAATCATATAATATTTTAGAGAACACCAATAAGAAAATAAACAAAATACAAGCAGACACAACTCCTATCACCCTGCCAATTCCTTGCGTATGTCACTTCAGAATGTTTATTGTCTTAATATTCTGTTAGGCAGAGGTTCGATCCCAGCAATCTCAGCCATACATGGCTAAAAGTTTCCTGGAACATTAACTGTTTCGAAAAATTAATCAAATTTCAGTTTTCTTAAGTTTTAGTTAACCTAAAAATTAACGAGTATTAAGTGACCAAAGTAAAAGTGACCAGCTGATTCATATCACTAGAATTTGTTTAAATCTACCCACATAGGGTTCTTATGATAGGTAGAGACATAATTTGCATAAGCCTCCTAGCAGAGTGGATCCCAAAGGACAAGTTTGGTTCTGCTGGATGGAGTGGAAATCAGTCTCAGCACTTTAAAGGTTAATCGTACGTAAATGGCATATTCTGCATGTTTAAGCAACATTTACCAAGCCGCAAAGTTATTTTGACTTTACAAATCATGTTTTCCAGACTTTGCTAATTACGTTTTGCCATAAACGTTCGAATTTATTATCACTTGCTCAGTTCAGCATAATGAGCAACAAAAACCGAATATCCGATCGAAAAAACTAAATGATCACGAGGTATTGGCAATAGTACGTACCTAATCACAGCTCCTTACTGCAGATGAAATTACTAAAAGCAAAAAGAATAATTGAAACGGACGTTAAGATAGGCACTAGGGACGGTTTAATTAGGCTTAAGTGGGAGAACGGTTACGTTCTGGTCATAGACCACAGATTAATTGGAATTTAATAGGAAATCATCTGGGCCAGAGCTTATGAACTTTTCAAGCCGTTGTGGGCTAAGCGTAGTTCTCGTGGACATTATTCCAGGCTCACAAAGAGCGCTCCATTAGCGGCAGCATAAATAGTGCGACTTTTTCGAGAATTTTTGGGCCAAAGCACATTTTAGCGTTTTTAGACATCTATATTTAGGTCCGCTGCCAATCTAGTGTTCATGGAAGGATGCTCATGGAAGAAAATCCACCATAAGCCATGAAAAGGCGGAATGAAAGTGCACTTTGAGCAAGAACAAAATATTTTGAATCTTTCACCTCGGTGAGCCTGACATAAGATTTATTCCATTCCCAGCTGCGATTTGGTACTGAAATTGGCCTTAGCAATAACAACAGACTTGGGAAAAAGATTAGAAGAGGGATTGGGAAAAAGCGGGAATTTTCGTTGAACTAAATTTAAAAAAAGAATTTGAAGAAAAGAAAAGCCGAATTTTGTTGTTAAAACTGACGTGATGAGCCATGTAGCACTGTGTATCTTATCGATTTGACGGGATAAAACATGTTCGCCAACGATGCGGCTGCGGAGGACAACTGACACAAGTGGAGCGCTCCACCCAAATGCTCCACGAAAATTTAGCGATGCCTTCGTTTCTTCCGTGACTTCTATGTACATCCTAGGAATCATGATGAACTGAATAACACTCTATTTATTTTCAACATGAAATCACTCTTCAAGATTGCTGCCCCTGATTCTCACATAAGGACTAAGCTCTCAAGAGAAGACGAACAGGCAAAACCACTTATACTGCATGATTGAGAAGCAATTCTCTGTTGGAAATGCAATTGTCTGCACAGTGTTTATATAAGAAAACCCGAAAGAACAACGAATTTGTAGCACAGGAATGATTTTTCCAGGAAATTGCACAAAATAAATAGAATCACTTGCAGTGAGAAATTTTTAGAAAGGTACTAAAGCACACACATAAGTCTGGATACAAGACTATTTATGTATGGCTAATACATTATATTGTTAACTGACACCTCCCGGATTTTGCCTGAAGTTATCACTTTCTATGTATAGGTACTTTTTTTTTAGCAAAGACCCTGCTGGAAGTTTGTATCAGATGGTTGTTTGGAATTAAACTTCCGGATTGGATTCGTAAAGGGGAACCATTGCAAAGATTTCCCTCGTGCCCGTTATTTTTTTTTTGCAAAAATTTACTGGGCATCGCTTGGTATATTGATGCTTTGCACTCACCAACTTTTTCCCATAACTTTTTGTTTTCAAAAATGGTGCAGTCACAAGAGGATGCTTGGAAGGACTGGGAGAGCACCCTGCACCAGAAAAAGTTCTGAGCTGCCGATTTCTGCTTGTGATTCAAAAAACATTTGGCTAATCAAAAGAATTCTGGAAGCACGGAATCAGGGCGTGTAATCAAGAAGATTTTGACCCCATGGAGTAGAAATACTCCCGAAGAAATGGCAGAAGATGGTCGATATTCGTGGCAAATTCTCAAAATAATATTTTCAGTTGCTGTCTTGAATTGTTGTTGCAAATTTTTGCATATTATGAATTATCTGGATCCAATCCGGACAACTCAACATGCCCTTAACCAGACTACACCCAATGAACTGCATTGCCCGGTTAAAATTTCAAAAAAGTTTGACTTCCTGGTAAATGTTAAGAATAACAGGTTGGTTTCACTTTCTTTTTTTTTTACTCGTATGCCTCCCTCCCTTACTGACGAGCGCAGAGGGAGGTAGATCTTCTTGGGTCTTTTTCCGTATAAGGGGTAAGTGTGCGAAACGGAAAATAGAGCTATTTATCTTAGTTCTAGTAGTTTATTAGGTAAGGGAATTTGAAGAGAGATCAGTCCCTAAAACGAATATGCTCCTTCGTCTATTTTTCCTCTGCAAAATGCAGGATTATTCTTAGTGTAAACAGAGAAAAGTTGAGATTTTCCCATGGCAAGCTCACTAGTTGTTCCCACAGACAGAGCGAACCAAGAAATTGGACGTGTAAGGAATCCTGCGTCTTTCCGAGTGCATGCTAATAAACAATACAAACGACTAACCACCTAATCGCGTGTGTCGTGCCATTCACAGACAAAACACCAAATGTGACGCAAATCTGAACGACATGTGCACAACGCATATCCCTCAAAGGCAATCATCATAAAACAAATGGTCAATGCGCAACCATGTCCATGGGATAGAAAATTTCTGCCTTTAGAAAAGAGCAGCATCTATGTACTAGTGTAAGGCCGAAAGAGGTTAATTTCACTGGGACAAGGGGGATCCCAAGAATTTCTATCGTTTCTAGAGATTTGTTAGGGGTTTCCATCGTAGGTGACTGAAGATAATGGAAATTCCTGCTTTTACGAAAAAAAAGTAGGCCGGAGCGGTTACACATCCATCATCCATTTCCGTTTCCCTTCAGAAATTCTGCGACCTCCAGAAACCATGTACCTTCGAGAACTGCTTGTGTTTTCTAGTAGATTTCTTTCCTCGAGGTTTTATAGGTCCTACCCCACTGCTGCCCCCACCCCGCGAAAAAAAAAAGACCAGAACAAGGATGGCTGTTCGCAGAATGAAGTGGTTGTTAGGAAATTAAATATAGTGTTATATTCACCTTACCTCCGCTTTTTTTTAATTTCAATAAAATTTTCCAGCTTTTTCGTGGTTCATCTCTAACTTCATCACTTAAAGTTTAACTTTGGTTTATTATTCTTAAGCAATTTACGCCCCATTTCCAATTCAGTGCTTTTTCCCATTCCCAAATGTTCCGAAAACGCTGGTTTTCGCCCTTACCCTCAAAGAAAAGGGCACATAGAAAAACTACGTAGCGGCTAAAGAAACATTGCCACGACTTGTCCACTTCCGCTAGAACTAAACTTTGCCGAGGGAGGTATTGAAAAATTGTACCCGATTTGTAATTCTGTGGCTACAGAAGTACTCTAGGGTTACTGTATGTACAGGGGTTACAATAGGATTACTTGATTTAATCAGAAAAAATGGCGAAATAATGTTGATGGATGAGATTTGCACATGAAATAATCACTATGTTTGAAGTTACGGGATATTTTGTAGAACACCTCTTCTAGTGTAACTACCGTATATTTGCAAAAATTTCCATATGATGTAAGTGATTATGACTCTGATTTTCACATTATATCGCCTCGCGAAGCAAGTTTTGGTCATAATA
>KN732122.1:0-11343 GCA_000816745.1 Ancylostoma duodenale | reverse complement strand
AAGAGATCGCGCTCATGTGGTTAAGAAGCGAGAGAAACAGAGATAAAAATTTTGTTTTCTGCTGCGGTCCTTCCGACGTTTTGTCTGAGTACAAGATTTTTTATACTTCTATCTCCAGACCGATTCCTGGGTCGAGACTTTTCCTTTAACTTCAGAATTCCCTTCCCAGTGCCTCTGCATCCCGTGCGCCTAGCGTGGTGGGTGAGGTGCAGAGGAATGGTTTCAGATCCATTGTTCTGGAGCTTGCTTTTTACCTACTCCCTCGAGAACCTTGTTGCAATTCAGTTAGGCCCACAATGGCTGCCGTCTAGAAATATTTATTCGGCCAAAAGAACATCTGGCAAACCTCATTCCTCTCCTTGCGAACGTGCCAATCTAGCTATGAAAGCTGCAATCAACTTACTAGAACAACCACTTTGATTTTCGTTAACAAATAGTTTCCGACAAAGAGACTCTGGAGAGAAAACATGGTTCTACTCCAGTAGTCAGACGAAGATGATATTCAGGGAGCACTATGTATTGTGTTTATCAGTGTTCATAACTGATAACGCTCAAAACTCAGCTGTATTTGGCAACGAGCTTAGCGGAGAAGTAAACTCAAAAAATATGTTTTCGACACTGACTCCATTGTCTGACATGTTCGTTTCTACGTCCTTTTTTCACATCAACATGTAATTTATGCGACTAGAAACGTTGCCAAAGCGAACGCATGATTGTATGGATACCATTCGTTTGCACAAGCTTTATTACAGGATGGCCAAAAATTACCCGTGTACCCCCATTTCTGCGTGACTTCCAGATTTCTTCGCGTTCTTTCCTCATTTTCCTATTACTTCCTTATCGTTGGTTCCCAAGTAGCAGTTATCTCGCGATTGCCTTTAACGTCTAGAGCAGTGCCAGTATTCAACTGCATCGGGACTGAAGGTCTGTGGCGTACATTGTGAAAGCGTTGTCCCTGCACCGAATAACTGTTCAAGATACAATAAAGAGCTTCAAAAAGCTTGGAAACAGTGAGGACAAAAAGGAAAAATATCTTGCTACTACTGCATTCCACTCCCAAGGAAGTAAAGGCTGTCCGGAGCAGGTCTGACTGAAATCTGTGCGTTCCTTGCGCAAAATGGCGAAAGAGGTCAGGATCGACCGCAGATCCATGAGAAAAATTGTGTGAGAGAAGCTGGACATCTATCCTTACTATTCCCAAGAAACCCAGATCTTACCGGGTACTTTGAGAAAGAACAGGAAGAATTTGTGCAGGCAGATGCTGAAGCGATCCCATCATTCTCGATAACACAGGGTCGTCTTTGCTGGCGAGAAACTTTTCACTATAGAAATCGCAGAGTGTGACGGGATTACGGCCAAATCTGTTGAATCTGTTGCATGGGCCTACTCCAAGGCAGAACTATTGTTAGAACAGGTCAGTCCCTATCGTTGGCGCCAGGGTAAAGCACGGGGTGCGATTTGGAGCTTCCAAATACGTACCACCCTTTTGCTCTAACCTGGGCGTAAACAACGCCTATGATTTCACCATTCTTGGTGGTACGCGGTCCTTAAATTGATGAGCGATTAGTTAGCTTTCATCCTATTTTTCAACAGTATTCGACCTTTCCCGATATTTAATACGAACTTCAGACATCATGGGCGAACCTGTCAGCTTTAAGGGAACGTGCCCAACAAGTTTGGGCATGTTGGATATGCTAAACATAACAAGATCAGATTGCTAGAAAACTGTACTTGTTTGAACAGTCTCAGACAGAAGATCAGATTGCTAGAAAACTGTACTTGTTTGAACAGTCCAGACAAGTTTTAACATGTTTTTACGTAAAACATTCGTGTTGTCACTCTCTGCTCCCTCTTCGTTCTGAACGTTTCATGCGCACTACTGAATACTGTAGAGTCCACCACAGAGCCAGTGCGATAAGGGTGCAATACACGCACCTTCTCCGCACCTGCTCTGTGGTAGAAACTACAGTAATCTCTTTCGTGATGTAATGGAGCGCGGGACCGCATATGAGCGCGAAGTAGCTCCACAGGTGGTTTAAGCCGAACCTCGGTGCAATTCTTGCAATTTTAAACCAATTTAACGTGCGATACTTGCACAAGTGGAGTAAAACTCAGAGAATTCACTGTGGTCTTTCTGCTGTGGCGAACAGTTATATACTACTTTTACTAATTAACATATTACGATAACTCTGTGTTGCTGTACCGATTTACTGTGATAGCAAATTTTTGAAGTAACGGCAGAGATCGTACAGGTGTGGAACATCTCATCTAGCCATTCTGCCGAAGTCAATGCACACGTAGGAGGGTGTGAGGGTCACAAGGACGAGAATTAGTCATAGAGAAAAAAAAACACAACGTACCCACCCCCCCCCCCTTGCTTTTTCTTTGCTCCTCTAAATACGTAGGGGTGGTTTGAAATATCGCACCTGTGCTTTACCCTGGTTGGCGCCGTGTTCGATATAGTGTCCAGTGGCAAAGCTCCCCTAGTTTTTGTAGAATCCGATGCCCAAATGTGAACATATGTATGCTAGGGCATAATTCTATACGACATTTCTAAATTGTGGAGATCTGCATTCGTTGAGAATAGAAGACTTGGTCTACGACATGGCTCCGCTCCTGCGGAAGAGGCAAAAAATATTAAAGATTGGAGTAGTAAGCATTCGCCTGAGTTCGTGAGGCATGCAAAATAGCCTCTGTACAGCCGAAATCCGAATGCCGTGGAATTTTTCCTGTAGTTGCTTGCAGAATCTGCTCTATCCGATACAGAAATTTATGTTCCCTGAAAGAAGCTCTAAAAGAAGGCTTAGGACGAAATGTGTGAAGAGCACCTGCGAGAATCATGTACTGCACCTATGAAGACAATGAGAGGATGTGTTTCTGCAAGGCTATTTTGGAGTCTGATGAGTTTTTAAGATATTTTTAAGATATTTTGGGTCATCAGCAAAATTCCATGGAAATTTGAGCTTTCCGCAATTCACAACCTAGTTACACTATCAGAATTTCAGTGCACGGGTAATTTTCGGCCACCCTGTATTTTACATTCTTTAAAGGGAGCACTCAGGGAAATTTTCACTTCCAAAATAAGTCGTTTAGCGTGTAGTTGGAGGCCAAGGAATCATAATATAGGTAGAGTACAAAGAAGTGACATCCGCGTGGCGAGATGCACGAGTGTTAATGAAGCGTGACAAGGCTCATGAGAAACATCACCTCGTTTTCGCAGATTTCTCGCGATTTCGCCCTATTTTTTTCATTAGATATGAGTTCCACGTTCCTTAAAATTTCGAATTATGGCAAATTCTGGGACAGAAGATATCCGTAGAAGAGGCAAAAAGGCGAGAGAGACCAGCAAAAGTTGTGGTCAGACTGCACACTCCGCTTCTCGATTTTTTAACAGAATCATTTTTTTTGCTAATGTATATACTTAAAAAATGTGGTCCACCTGAATCCGCTTTGCAGGATGATGTCATTAGCAGCGAAAGTTTTCGCCATCAGCTTGACATGGATTTTAATGCTGTTGTGCGTATGGATATGGAGCAATGATTTTTCTCGGAACTCTGCTCATCGCTCAATGTCCGTTCAGACAGGATCACTTCACACAGCAAGTATATCTATTATTTCCGTCAAATAAGGTCGTTGGATCAGGATAAAACGTGAAAAAATAGAGCGATCTGGTTTACAGAATGACTAGAAGGAGCAATTTTTCCTACATGAAGGCTGGCCCATCCAGAAGAAAAAAAACTTGTCGTGACATGTACATGTTTTTATCTCGAATGAAAGATTATTCCAGACAGAACCAGCAAGGAGGTAATTAGGCAAGTCAAGAATGGTACCTACGATACTTCACATTTCGAAAAAAAGCGATTGATACCTCCATTTTTTCGTTATAAAGAAGAATTTCAGGTACGTTTTATGAATAGGACAGCTAGTTTTTGTGGTCTGTACAGATTTCATTTCGATCTGCATCACTTGCGACACTACTTCTAGGTCGCCCCTAAATATCGCCTTTCATCATGTTTGATAGAAAAAGTGATGACTACAATCACAGAGGCTATATTCTGCTATATAACCAACACAACCGAATTCACAGCAAACCGCCGCACCATTAGCACTGAAGTGTACGCCAAAAGGTGAGATCAAGGTCTTTTTCTTCAGCTCGATGGTTTTCCTCAACAACTATTCATTTGGTTAACAATTAGAGCTGGGCTTAAAGGCAAGGTCCAGGCAGAATTCCATCTCCCAAATTTCTATTGGATTCGTAGCCCACGGCGACGCCTTGGAGGAAAACTATAGAAAAAACTCTGAAAAGGCCACACAACGAACGCTCTTCATCGTCCAACTTCGGTACAGCGTTCGCGGGTTTGCGGCGTCCGTGCTTTCAGATGACGTTATGCGGCGCCCCCTACATGCTGTCTATTGTGGCGTCGTGGGAAAGAAATCATATTCAAAGGAGCCGATTTGGTGGAGTGGGGAAGGTTTTACGAAGATTCGTTAGGCTGTATGTATTAGAGCGTTCGTCGCCGTTCAGTATGCACGCGCGCAACCTTTGTCGGTTGGAGCGTGTTTTCCCATGGCTACCGTAACCCTGGGACGTGTTGTCCCATACCTAGCGACAGAGCTTATATTGAGATCTCAAACCAGAATTGCTCTAACAATTCTTTTTGGGGTGTCTTCGTTAGATTTGCAACTTCACATTACACAAGGTTCCCGGAGGACCTATTTTTATACCTATTAACCCGTATATGGTAAGGAGACGAAACGAGCAAATAGGCATAATTCCTTTATGAATTTTATATCCTTTTCATAATAAAACGTTTACATTGCATTGATAATTTAATTGATATATGTGCTACACATATGGTTCGGACTCCAGAGAGCAAAAAAGCTGGGTGGGCAAGATTTTGACCGGACCTTGCCTTTAAAGGCAGCGCTCACCGAAATTTTCGACCTCCAGATTTCGACACAACTCAGGGTAATCGCGTGTGTTGATCACTGTTAGAATACTGAAAACAGTCGAAATTTTCGGAATATCCATTTTGTGGAACCCCTCATCTCATCGCTTTCGAGCAGGATGGGCTGAATTGTGCGACCAGGTCAATGTGGACCGATCCGAAAAAAGTTGATAACGGTGCCTTTTTCGGGACAATGTTTCGCTGCTTTTTCGAAGTTGACAGAAGAAAAAAATCTTGAAAAAGATGGCTAATCTAATATGGACCATGGAATATTCGAAAATGAGACACTGGCGAAGATCAGCCATACAACTAACTAAACCAGCACATTCTTTGTGAAATAACAAGTAGAAAAATTCGCTGTGCTAAGCAACGCAAGAATGGAAAGTTAAGAGCTAAGAAGTGCTTTATAGTAGCAGGAAAAGAAATGACTAACCACCAAATCAGCTGGCAGCAACGATCTGCTGCCACCACAACTTGATCGAACGACTCCATGGCCGGTAGTAAACCCCACATGTCGCGACGCCTAAGATGCGAACTCGTTGGCAGCAGGTTCGCGACATCTCTGCTCACTTCGCGAGAATCTCGCGACATCCTTGCGCATTTCGCGAACCAATGTATCTCCACTGAACTCTTCACACTAGAGAAGTGTTCGCACATGTCCTAATGGTTAGCGCGCTTGCCACTAGAATGGTGGAGCTGCATTGTTAGACAAGTTCGATTCCTGAACACTTCCAATCCTTTGCAAAACCATAACAAGACTTGTGTCCAGTTTTTAAGAATTTTGTATGCGGGATGACTGACCACATACCTCCTAATCAAATGAAAAGTTCCCATAAACTTCCTTTTCCATTGGGAATTCCGAGTATCTCCTAAGGAGTCCAAACTTCGCAGCAGTTCTTCTTATCCTTCTCCTGTACGTAAAATTGCTAGTTCAAAGTTCCTGCAGAGATGCATTGTTCAAGCAGGAATGAACATGTTCCACATGTGAGCTGAATATGAAGGTCTTTTTGTGGTTTCTGGCTTGTTTTCGCCGCTTGGCCGCTTACCTTATTTGGTTATGCTATACACTAAGCCTGTGAAAGAGTTCCTCGTAGAAAATCCACAAAGATTACCTTGTTTGCGGATTTCTTCCTTATAAAGCTGTATATCGAGCTTACGACTGGATAAACGAATCGATGTGGGCGAAGGTTTGAGAGCTCCATAAAAGTGCGCTGTTTCAAAGTTTGATCTTGACTGATCTGCCCCGGTATCTGATCGTTATTTTGTCAACGAACTGGACGTTCACGACCTCCGTTCGAGTTCGTGACACCGCGTCTCGTTGAATTCTACACTATTTCTCCCACTTTTGCTCTCTACGCCTCATGACCACTACGTCGCGAACATGGTTCCCAACCACTGTAGCGATATAGTCATTGAACCTAGCTGCCAACTATGTCGCGACATCGGCGAGAACGCCAGCTGAGAGTTCATGACATCGGGGGGTTTACTACCAGCCCATGATTCTGCTGATTCAGGATCTTAGACATTTGACTAGTTAGATTCTAGAAACGATTGAGTTCTTCCTGCTACTTCCTCCGTCGAATTGTTAGGATCTTCGTCAAATTGTTAGGACTATCGCAAATGTTCGAAAACATCAAAACCTCGGACATGGAAATTTCCGTGGGTGCTGCTTTCGAACCTCTTTTAGGCAGAAGAAATAGTACGAAGCCCTTGACCTGTCTAGAAAACTAATGAGCCCCAAATTGATAAAATTTCTTCCATGTCCAAGGGAAAATATAATTGAAGCTTCAAAAAGCAAAAATGTTTTGCAGTCTCTGTGTTAAATGTGCGTTCATCGCTTTCTGAACACACAGCAGAAAACGTGATTCATATCGAAAAGTTTATCCGGGCTTTGGCTTTTGGCTCCACCCCAATGCGGTCGAAATGCGAGCGTCATTCATTTTCCTAGCAGTTGCAACGGCAAATTAGGGACATTCTATGTCTATCAGGATTTCTCTGTTTAATGTATTTTAATGGACTGACTTCCCTCTAGCATGTGGTTTTCCTCAGAATTAAAAACAATCATCAATTAGAGCGGAACTGTGCTCCCCTAAGCATCATAATGCAAATGTGCCAACTGCCCTCAGGATCACAAGACTTGATTAAAACGAAACTTTCACAGATTCTGTGCTGACCAAAATGCTGTCTTGTGGTTCGACATGCTACAGGATGTGATGGGAGAATCACGGATACAGTACTCCGTAGTTCGAGATCCCATCGACAGATTTCTGAGCGGATTTGTGGACAAATGCATCAAGTATGATTTGTCTTCTTATTTGTTACCCACGAAAAAACGCCAGTAGTGCCAGCCACTGAAGTAATGGATTCCGCGAGGAACAATGTTTTACAATTCAAGGTTCTAGTGGATGTTCCTGGCGGAAGTTGAAGGCGAAGAACCAGTTTTTTTTTTCATGAGAGGAGACCTTGGGTGGCAGGATCTTCGGAAACAATGTTATCAGAGTATTAACGTGGAATTCCACTAATTGAAAAGAACTGTTAATTACATAATTATATTCTTGCTTAAGGTATATGTACATGAGGTTGGTGACAGATTTATGTCGTCCTACGTTGCGACAAATCGCCGTCTTCAGGACATAAAATGGGAAAATTGACAGGATAACCATTCGATCAAATTTCTGCAGAACCATGCAAACAAAATTCTGTGCTTTTTTTTCATCACAGGTTAAGTTCACAGTAGATCACTCTCCTTTCCTTATGACAGCAGCGATGTTATGACACTGCCTACCGCTCACTGTCCGTTCAAGCGAATGAATTGGACGCCTTATTTGGATCAGAAGAGCAGTCCAAAGTATGAGGCGAGCTCCCGCGTGATTGACAGGCACTCTTCTTTGCGGTTCATTTTCGGATTTTTCGCTTGCATCCACAAAGCTTCAAAGGTTTCGTGAGCTGGTGTTTCGGGCTCTTGCTCCAAGATTCCTACATTAACTTCAGAATTCACTCCCTCGTCTTGTTTGAGAGTTGTGAAAATTAGGAGTCATAGTTAGGGAATACAACTTTTTTGTACCCATTTCGTGGAGTAATTTTGAAACACTCGCGGACCCCTTATCACTCCTCGGACCCTCTGCTAAAACCGCCTCTCAATACATGGTATTTCTTTATTCATCTACACTACATTACAGCTGCGAAAGGATTTCAAAAAAAAAGTCTTTGTCTAGCATATGTTGATGACGTTCATTGTGTCATTGTACAGTATTAAAAATACTCAGACTTAGAAATACTCTTGAAATCTTCTTTGCTCGATACTGTTACCTCCTTTCTTAGAGGCAGAACTTGCTCAAAGGAAAAAAATTGTTTCTTGGATCCGTATCTACACTTCTGCAAAGAATAAGTGCCAATTCCAGTGAAGGTGGAAAAGAAAAAATGCGATGCTTTGGATGCAATGGTGATATGAGTTGCTTTGTCCCGAAGCTATACAACGTGATGCTCGTCTGGCAATATACGAAATCGACGAAGTATCAATACGAGCTTGCTCACTTTGCACCACAAACATGGTATGTTAGTGTTTCGGCGTTCAAAATGCGAGAAAAATTGACGAATGCGCTGCCACCACATTAACTACAAGAGAATAGAAGGTCTAATCGATAATTGTACAACATAGGAGGGAGACTCCAATTTTCATGCCCCGCTTGAACGCTATGCATTACGGAATCGATCGAAAATTAAAAGAGTGATATTAGGGGAATGTCTGGATTCGCAGGCAATTAAGAATGACAAGACACAGATGGTGGAGCGCGTGCGACGTTGTCCAAGCCATTGCGGTCTCATATGTTTTTCTTTCCAGAAATGATAGCTTACCTTCTTGAAATTGACTAAATTCCTACTGGTATGAACGAACGAGTGAGGGGAGGAATGACCAGATAAAAAATTGACAAAATAATTAGTTGGTTTGTTGGTTATCGAGAAAACTATACTTCGCCAAACTCTTCGAGCCGTACCATTGTGCAAGACACAAAGGTTGCGTATTACGGAGCTGTAGTCAGTTTGTAGTGCAACGCCAACACCGCAATAGTTACTTTGTGTGCGCTGCCACCACATTAACTACAATACAAGCGGTATCTTCTCTAAAAACCGCGCGATTTCGGAGGATTCGCGTTTTTTGTGTCGCCCTCGCACAACTTCGTTCATTGTGCAGTAATAGATACAAGAAGCATACCATTCGGATCAGCACGCTCTCGGCATTCCGAATGCATTATCAGTTTTCACAATTTTTGAAAATCGTGGTCCATGTTCAGCAATTACATTAATTACGCGTCCGCAGGGCACACGGGCAACGGGGTAGGGGGTCATGACAATTATCGTTCCCCCCTTAGCTGCCAACCATACACTCAAACTAAGATATTCTGCGTAATTCAAATTTTCATGTACTACTTCACAGAGATTTGACTTTAGTAGATCATAGCGAGCTAAACGATACCAAACTTTAATGGTGAACTTCTTTTGCCTACTTCACTATCACTTGTTCAATATCAGTCTTCGAGGGAAACCAGAAAAAATGCCGGCTAAAAGTTAAATATGACTACTTTTGCATAACAGTAAAAACTGCACGAAGAGATGGGTTTAATAAAATTTCATAGTTTAATCACAACGCATGCGTGAAAATAGAAGTTCAAGGGGATTTCATTGAAGCATTGTGGAGAGAAATGATGGCTTGACGAAGCCCTATGTGTGACGAAGGTAGCCAAAGATAATGACCTCTTCTTGGCGCTTGCAATAGCACGACCTGGAACCTTCATTTACATTTGCGTTGGAGGCAAACCCTGAGGCCACAGGGTCTTGGGTCATCAAAGGAGCAGGCTCCGAACATCCCAACTACTAATGATACATATGATTAATATTTGGTACATGCTACCATGTGTCGTTCCTTCTTCTGTGTTACTGCTATTGGTTGACCTCTAGTTTTTATTTAGTTTGCTAACCTTGTCATAAAATATGAGTATACCATTTTTTTAGATATTGGAAAGAAAACCAGAAAAATGGCAACCACTTCTCGAACTCATGACGCCGACGAGCGCACAGTCAAAATTGTGTTTACATGGAAATCAGCGAAATTATAGAAAACTAAAAATAACATTAACTTAGTAGATTCCATGTTCGACGTTCAATGAATCTTGGCATGGTCGATAGTTTCTTGTTTCTTTCTTCTGAGCCGAAACCAAGATCGATATATCGTTAGCCGAATAAAGTGATATATCAATCTTGGTTTCGGCTCAGAAGAAAGAAACAAGAAGCATTAACTTAATTTGAGGGAATGCTCCATTCAAGTTTGGTATCATTTAGCTCGCTATGATCTACTGAAGTCAAATCTCTCTGAAATAGCACATCAAAATCAGAATTATGCAAAATAACTTAGTCCGAGGGTATGGGTGGCAGCTAAAGGGAACGATAATTGTCATGACCCTCTATCTCGTTCCCTATGTGCCCTACGGACGCGTAATCAAGGTAATTGCTGAACATGAACCACGATTTTCAAAAATTGTGGAAAAAGATAATGCATTCGGAATGCCGAGAGCATACTGATCCGAATGGTATGCTTCTTGTATCCATTACTGCACAATGGACGGAGTTATGCGAGGGCGACGCAAAAAACGCGGATCCTAAGAAATCGCGCGGTTTTTAAAGAAGATACCGCTGCTATTGTACAATGGTCACAAACAATGGAGTTTGCTTTCAGGTATTGCAATTTCAAGGATCATTTCGATGACTATATCATCGTTCGCTACAAGAAAGGTTCCTATGGGGTGTCGCAGGTTGCAGACGAGCTTGATTCAATATTTTCACGGGCTGGTGTTCCATACGACATCAGGAAAGAAATCCACAAACAGCTTCTTGGTGAGCTGTACATGAATATTCTTGGATGCACCGTTTTTCGGTTTTCTTATGGTGCAGAGGATCGAGAAGTACTACAGTAGATTTGAATACATGTACTACTATATAAAGGTTTTTGTTAACTTCCCTTTATACTTCTACACCTAAAGGATTACTCTCTTATATGAACCATATTTTAGTTGGAAAAACTCAACACAAAACTTCTGGCACTTCAGCACGTTCAAGAGCACGCAAAGCATTGTTTGACAACGTAAGACTTCTTACGCTTGTTACATATATGTATTACTATGATTTCATTGTCTTTGGTTTCAGCTTGCCTGTTCTTATGTAAGATTTTTGTAATGTATACTGATAATGATGCTGACCTCACTGACAACAAATGTTGTTGCTTCACATTCGTTCAGTTACACAGTGTGATGTATATATGTATGATGTCGTGAAGTTGAATACCTTCTATTCGAATGGGCATTTGTTTCTCGCCTCGATCGCTGAAATTTTCTATTATAGA
>KN732119.1:0-11350 GCA_000816745.1 Ancylostoma duodenale | reverse complement strand
GAGTTGTAGAAGAATATAAGTGTAAAATACTAGAATACTAGTGAAAAGAAGCTACTGTCTCCGCACGAGGAGGAATACGGGCCAGCCGGGTTCCATCAACGTGCGCGCATACAGTGGATTTTAAGAATGTCAGTCAGGGAGACAGTGGCTTCTAGGCAGGGGTAGCATCAACTGAAAGCATCAATTGAAATGAATGATAACCTTTCACCTCCTAATTTAATCTGCCTCCCTGAGGCTCCCTTGCTTGAGAAGAGAACCCGTTAAGAATAATAGTAAATATAATAAATATAATACCAATGTCAAATCGGAGGAGTTGATTCGTTCGAGTACCAGAATCCGAAGCTCTGGGAGAAGGAACTCAATGACCTATCCAAAGGATCCCTACTAGCGACAGCAATTATGCAACCGATTCAATAGTTACTGGATAAAGTTATCGTAGGAATGAAAACAGATGAAAATAGTGAGAGACTTAACCACCTCCTGTCGTACAAATGCGATCTGTTGTAGATATTCGACTTTTCGTATAGATGACGATGGGTCAGCTTCAATGGTTCCATCGGTGGTGATGTTGCAGGTGATGGCGCTGCAGGAGCTTCCTCTTCCTTCTCTGCTGGTGATTTCGCGTCAACGTTCTTTGTAAGGGGCATTACATCAGAGCCAGGATCGATATCATCGCGTCGATCCGCTTCAGTCTCCATTTGTGTCGAAGTGGACTTGTCCACCATGTTCCTGCAGACTTGATGTAAACTCACCAAATAATGTAATGTGATGTAAAATGTGAACATTATAACATAAAGTCTGATTTAAAAAAATAAATAAAAACCTACACACTAGCTGATGGTGCAGACAACTTCTCAGAAGTTTCATTTCCGTCGTGACTTCTAGGTTCCTTCAATGATAAGTTACACAGCAGAAAACACAAAACAACTCAGATTAACAGTGAGATTTTCTTAGACTTTTTCCTGAGAAAGTCGAAGGCAAATTTTGGAATCATTCAACCCTATTGTCTGTTTCACAAGATACTATTCTAAACAGTGAAGTCTTGATTAGCACTTTGCTTCGGAGAAAAACAGCAACTCTTCCGAAAATTTTCGAATATTCGCTTCAACAAACCATCTGCGCTCGTTCTGTGATATAAACCACACTAATACCTTCACTCATTTTTGTGTACACACAAGGATTCCAGTAAAACAAATACGGAAATTAAAACACCGCAAGAATGCCACTCCGCCATTCACGCGACTGTGGTTGTGAGCTACTTACTCCCAACACGAACTAGAACAACAAAAGGTGAATAGCAACGACATTACAGCACTAATTTACAAAAAAAAATTTAAAAAGGTCCTAGAAAGCAAAAAAATTTCTCTTCAAATCCTTCTTTTGCATTTTTGTTCTATGATGGAAATGTAAAACCTTTCGATAACAACAAAAATCAGTAAATTATTGTGCTCTTCACCATGGACTGTGATTTTGAAGACAGCAGAGAGAAAGACAACGCGGGAAAGTTTGCAACGATTAGGGAGAACTGAGAGAAAAGAAGGCTATCTGCACGGTTACCCTACAGCTTTCGCGCTTGGAACAGACTATAACAACGAAGTAGCTGGGCTTAACTCGGCTGCAGTCGTCTTTCAGACCCGTCGTTTAGAGCCAAGTCACTGACGCGGTAGCAACAGTAGTGAAATTCTTGAGGAATTGAGGAATTTGATTGAGGAATTGAGGAATCTTGAGGAATTGAGGAAATTGATTCTTGAGGAGTGCCTGAGGAAAATATTACACTACGGATGTGTGATAATGAAATTTCGAAGCTCGTACAATAGGGAGAAGACGTTCAAAAGTGTTCCAAAGTGGAAAGAGTAAAACTATAATAGCAGACCTCGCTTTGTACGCATATATCTGTAACAAAAGCAAAAACATACCGTGTCACTCTGCGGAAAGGTGCAAGTCCCATGCCGATCTTTTGTTCCAATCCCCGGAGGAATGATCCTAAAAGACAGATGTTACAGTAAAGAGGAGTAGTGCCCTGTAATGGGAATTTTGAATGCATGGGGGAAGCCGAAGAACCTATGTTATATGTAAATACATGCATGTATGAAACAAACAACTACACTCCAAGTTCAACATTGATATAATACATATCGAAACTGCCACCTACATTTGAATCACTTCCTGAGGATATTGAGACACGAAATCAGCCAGTGCTTCGACCTGGATCTCTGCACCCATGTATTTACTGAAATTGGAGAAAATTATGTAGGAAGGGAAAAAAGTGCTCCTAAAAATATATAAACTAGACCCTAGACCGCTCCTTGACTAAGTTAAGGATTTGCCAGCGACTGCTCGCAAATGAGAGCAGGATACTTCGATGCCAGTGTTCATTTTCCTGAACAGGTAGATAATAGTGTAATCAATAGTAATATTAGGAAAACAAAGAAGTTGAGGTACCATTTGAACAACGTCAGGATCTCGACGAACATCCACCTCCACCATGCCTTCTCTAAATCAAGAGTGAACTTCTAGAACAAAAAAAAACGTTTTGCAACTAAGACCAGAGATCAGTTTATAGTAAGCATCGGAGAAGTGCGTTTTTCACGAACTCGGATGCACGCAGCAGACTGCGCCGCTCGCCTTGCAACAGGCTCCTTAGTAGAACAAGTGCAAAAGTGCTTTACGGGAGAACTAATGGTCAGAGCAATTGGTTTTGTACAGTGGACGTCAATGGCGTTGGCCCATCCGCGGCCTCAAGAAGGACGTCGCACAACCGCGTCGCGCGCTGTAACCGATGTCGTCTGCTGCTGTCATGCTATTTCTGGCAGCTTTTCTACCCGATTTTAAGGATTTTCGACCAAATCGGGAAGAAAAGCGCCTAGAAATAGCATTCCAGCGGCAGACGACACCGATCTCGGCGCGTGGCGCGGTCGCGCTGCGTCTTTCTCGAGGCCGCGGATGGGCCACCGCCATTGACGTCCACTATATATTCCGAAATTCCAAATTCTATGCGTGGGCGCCTTCAAAATCCAGTCAATGGACTGAATAAAAAACTGAAGAAGATTTCGGCCCATTCCAAACAGGTCTAGGAGTTTCGATAGTGTTGCAAGAGTTTGGATTCCAACCAGGGCCAGAATTCATGAATGGATTCATCATTCATGAATTCTGGCCCTGGTTGGGATGAATGAATCAATCAGAGTTCATGAACCCGCAAAGCCTGGCTATCGAATCAAATTCCGTGATATCGATATCGTTCCATGAATCTAGCCCTGGAAAGGGTAGATCGTCGCTGTAGATTGGCTCGCGCTCATCAATTTTGTATCTGCAAATTCCCTCACGACCTCTTTGGTTTCGTCAGTTCACAAGTAGTGGGAATTTGTCTCGCCAAGCCTAGTTTTCACTAATTGTCCTTGTCACCAAGGAACAAACGTCTGCAGCAGCACGGCCACGGCAAGGCCGTGGCGCAGCCGCCGCGCAACACCGCCGCGATGCTGTTGCGGGCGGCGTAGCGGGCATTTTGCCAGCCTTGCCACCCGGCTGATTTATCGATTACTTTCATTGCCGTCGGATTTCCGCCGTTTTTACTCGTTTTCCTCAGGGGTTTTCACATTTTCTTTCCTGTCTCGTTGATATTTCTTCTATTCCAGGCCAGAAGGGATGGCGAACTGACATCACTTTATAGTGCAACTCATTCGTGTTTATTTATGCATGTTTGTTGGTATCAAGTCACGATCCAAAGCAGAAATACACATAGAAATTTCAATTTACCTTTATTCGACTTCATCCTACCGAAGGCAAGGACTCGTATCTAAATCTACAACCGGCTGCGAGAGGCGCGCCCCATGGACCAATGCTAATGCGGCGGGAAATTTAAATAAGGACTGCGGATTGTGTGGCGAGAAGGCGTTTTTACTTCGTTAATAGGAGATTAAATGGTTTCGGTTGTAGAATTGCTAACAGATAGCCCATTGGAACTTCCATAAAGTGCCAACGCTCAATATTTCCAAATGAGACCGGTTTTATAGAACAAAATCCCGGACAGGAAGTGGGTTCACCTCAGACAAAAATGTCAGGACATGCGGAGGACGATAGCCCTCATTTCTTAAGGAATTTTACTGGTCATGCGGTGACCGCCTGTTTCGGGACATGCGGAGGACGTAGTCGAGGGGTGCGATATAGGCCTGAAAAACTATCGGGACTTGCGGAGGACGTAGTCGGAGGTGCGACATACCCCCGAACACTGATAAAAGCCTCGGATGGGTGCGGAGGAGCACGGCAGGTATCCCGAGAACCCCCCGAGGTCTGACATCATAGAGCAGTGAGTTCTGCCTACTTTCACACTACCTGTTACTCTGCACTCCGTCCTTCTTCTATAGCGAAGCTTAATAGGCTTCCTATTCAGGGTCAAGCGTGTGATGATAAATTATCAATGGGGGGTCGTAGAGGGGGGAGCGTGATTGTATTCCTTTTAGTAGTAGTGCAGCCATGTCTCGGAACGAGGCTGAATTTCGGACTGTCACATTTGTTCATACGTACTGCCAGTCCTGCTCATCCCTTGAAGCCCAAAAAAGTCTTGTCATGGATCCTACCCAGCAGTGCTTTGCCTCCAAGTTTCAGCTCTCCAGCTTCAACAGAAACGATTCTGCACAGTAATTACGGAAGTGATGTTTGGTCGATAAAAATGGCCTCTCTTACTTGTTTTTATCAACTAGATCGAAGCAAGAAGGATGACAACTGGGGAAAAGAGAACTACACTGCTCGAGAGCGCAAACCTTCGACTAATTAAAGCTAAGAAAAAATTGGCACGTCGACTGGCTAGGTCTCCTGTTATTCGTGTCCAACTACAACCATGCTTCCGAGCAAGCCAAAATTTTAGGTGATAATATTTGCACGTTCGTACTGCCAGTCCTACCCAGTCCTGCAAGCCGGCAAAAAGCCATTCTATAGAACTCACCCAACTGTGCCTTTATCACCAAATTTCAGGTCTCCAGGTCCAAAAGGAAAGATTCAGCACGAGAATTACGAAGATGAGGTTTCGACGATAAAAACGACCTTTTTTACATGTTTTTATCGACGGAGTTGAATCGCGGTGGAGACAGCTGCGGAAAAAGGAGCCCAACTTGAAAGCGCAAACCTTCGACTATTTAAAATTGAGAAAAAATTGGTACCTCAGTGGGCTAGATCTTCTGCTACGGGTGTCCGATTACAACCATGCTTCTGAGCTTGAAAGAACACTTCTAGTTAGACTGTTGTCCAGTCTTCAAGGCAAAGGTTGCTGCATAAGGTAGATAGTGTCCACGAAACCAACGTGGAATTGTTCGCCTCTGCGACTTTTGAGGCTGGATTCCTTTGCGTTTCGTGGGACATCACATTGTTTGACACTGTTATGTAACTTTCTGTGCACGTCCGAGGTGAGGGGCTCGAACAGTTTTTGGTGATGCCCGAGCAGTTTCCGGGTGTAGGCTGGACAAATCCCGGGTGTTCGTAGCTGCCTTTGAGAAGTCACACGGCAAAGCACAACTTGCTTCTCATAAGCCATGAGACATTTCCTCCGAAAGGAAACATCTTCGCCCTCTTTTTCTTCTCAGAAATAGAAGCCCCGGTTGGCTAGCCTTTTACGACTATTCCTGGCTAGAGAACACGTACCCGGCCTCGTTTGGGCGTATAAATAGATAACTTTGGACCAAACTGTTGTCAAATCTATGTTCACCGAATTAAACCATCCAACAGAGATGTCAGCGGCCCCTGGGCAAAAATAATGAAGAATCCATAAGATCCGTGTAATAGATGATGCAGTCGAAAGATTTCGCCGGAAAATGCTGAAGCCTCCATAGCCCCCTATAGAGATTACGTTTTCACCGTTTGGCCCTGATCGGTGTAGATCGGGCACTGTAACATTCCTTTCTATTGGAAATGCGCTGCGATAAGATCATTAGTGGATGCCTCGACTAGTCCCTCGGTTGTGCGCACGGATGGAGCAGAGGTAAAGCAGCGGACTGGCAATCAATCGAAGAGCAATGGTAAGTGATCGGTGGGTTAGTTCGAAATCTCCGAGCGGCGGTGGGAGTGATAAGTTTTGTTCAAAAACCCCATTTCGGGACATGCGGAGGAGGGTATCGGGACTTGCGGAGGAATGAATCGGGACTTGCGGTCTGTAACAGACCGGGTCTCCTGACCAAGCCCTCCGGGTGCCCTGCAGTAGTCCTACGCATGTATGCGATACTTTGTCTGAGACGGTATGTGCCGAATAAAATGGCTGTTAGAGCTACTTAGAAGGTCTCCTTCGGTTGTTTCTTGACTTTTTCTCCTCCTATTACATCCAATTTGTTTCCTTTCGTGTCTTGCCTTTGTGTCATTGTAATAAACGCAGCGGGTCGTGAGACAAGAATATTTTTTCACCTACCAAAGAGCGTATTTCTTCGTTTCGGTCAGGCAGTCGATTACTATGGCCCATTAATACTTTGGTAAGTTCCAAGAATTGATAAGTTCCAAGAATTGATATATTTATGCTAAATCGAGTTCGAATAAATCACGAAGAGAACGTGGTTTCATGGTGAACCTCAAAGATGGTAGTTTTCAAAGTCAGCTAGAAGGCTTCTTTCGGTTTTAGCTTTGCTTCCTTCTTCTCCGAATACTATGTTATTCCACTTCGTTTTCGATGTTTTCGCCAAAACACGCACTGTGTGAAGCACGCTGAGAACAGAACTAACAACAGCAGACACCGCAGGCAAGGAAAACATCATAGTTAATATTAATTGGCATTTTATGTGCGTGTGTACGTGTGTGTGTGCGTGTGTGTGTGCGAGAGAACCAGCCATTGTCGTCAAAAACTACCGACATCATCGTGTTCAGCGCATCGAGTTATGTACGAAAAGGTTGCAAATTTTGATTTTTACCCTGATTTACAGGTGTTTCGGGCCACTTTTGTCATGTTCAGACATGTTAACTTCTTACTATGACCGAAAGTTGCTTACCCCTCAGTTGGAATGGCCTGTGATTGCAAGACTGTATAAAAGGAGAGTGGTGGGTACGATACCGTTAGAGGGGGGAGGATGAGCAGAACGGACCAAAGATGACAGGGATGAGGGTTGCGATGTCGCAAGAATGAGGCACGGATAAGAGTCGCGCCAGCACGGATGACCCCCAGAAGATAACCAGAAACGGGTCGCTAGCCATGTCAGAGGTGCACGGACGCCCGGTTGTCGGAGAGTTAACACTGGACGGATCGACAGCTGTGAGAGTGATGCGCCGGCCTTCAAATGTGGGAAAACGCCTAGAGTCAGGCCCAATTGTGTGATAAGGGCACGCCGGCGTCCAAAAGCGGGGAAACACCTACAGACAGGTCCAACGGTGTGATAAGAGTGCGCCGGCGTTCAAATGTGGGGAAACGCCTAGAGTCGGGTCCAACGGTGTGATAAGGGTGCGCCGCCGTTCAAAAGTGAGGAAACGCCTGGAAGAGGATCCTATGCTGTGGCAAGGGTGCACCGGCGTCCGAAAGTGGAGAAACGCCTAGAGTCGAGTCCAACGGTGTGATAATGGTGCGCCGGCGTCCAAAAGTGGGGAAACGCCTGGAAGAGGATCCTATGCTGTGGCAAGGGTGCACCGGCGTCCGAATGAGGGGGAAGATGTCTCGCACGGGTCCACACCTGCGAGAGTAGCACGCCGGCGCTCAGTAGAGAGGAATATATACACGAATGCCGGACGAGCGAAACGAGCCCAAAAGAAGCCTGAGAGTCCGGCGTTAGCCGGACGATCAGGCTGGTTGGCTATAAATAAAAAAAAGGATAAAGTGGTCGGCGTTAATCAATCCCGTCACGAGGGATGCGCCACGCATTCGACTTCATCTGGATATCGTAGAGGCACTGAATGCGTATGTGCCCTGTACAGTGACTTGCGGGGGGCACCCGATGTATCAAGTCAGTGCTTCATCCTTCCAGACTCCTCTGGTACCAATTTGCCGACCCCGGAGGGATGGAAGGCTTGGTTGGCCCCGGACGGGATCGAACCATCGATCGTGTGCGTGCGCAGCTAGCCTCTTACCACTGCGCCACACGCGCCCTTGTTAGCTATAAAATAAGGATAATTCCGAAGACCGCATCATCCGTGGAATCTGCCACGTATGTACAGTCCTGTAGATCAGGAGGGAGGGATCTCCGCGACGCTTAGAATCCTCCACGTCATTATCTCCAACAAGAAGATCCTTGATTAACATGTTAGACATAACTGCGTATCACGGTCGAACGTTGTCTTCAGACATCTCTAACATGTCGACCCATGGTCTTCTTGCTGGAGATAACTACGTGGAACGACGTGGAGGATTCCAAGCGTCGCGGAGATCCCCCTCCCCTGATCTACAAGACTGTACATAGCTCTGCCACACCCCGATCTGCCAGATAAGATTGAAAAGGAGGAGCATGAGGCTCGATTTACAAAGTGGCTTCGCTGTGACCATACTCCATGTCGGATCTGGGCAGCTGCGTACGGGAGAGCCTTCATGAATAAAATCTGTTAAGTTTGTAAGAAAGGTTGCTATTAGTGCATTCCACAGAAATGAATAAAATATATTGATGTGTTGATGTCTTGATCTGTTCAAGAAAATTACTGCATCAAAACTTTTCATGAGTAATCAGTCGTTTTCAAAATAAACTGGTAACCATTTGTTAATATTTGTAGTCTTGTAGTCTGGACCAAACGGAGTTCCGCAACATTAGAAATCCTCCGCGATGAACTAGAAGTTATTTCATGTGCGTGAAATGAATGTGAATTTATTTCATTCACTTCTTTTTAGCTTTCAAAAGTATGCATTTACACAGTCCTTCAAAGTTGTCACGAATCCATATAGTAAACTCCAGCGCTACTATGTTCCGTCCATGTCATTAGCTCATACCGGCAAAAGAGCGCCCTTCCCATCTTCATTTCGAACATGCTAGTAAATCGGACAGTCAATTCGAAGGCAACATTAAACTTGAGAGTTATTTTCAAACAATCCACAGTTGCATACGTCGGGCAAATCACCCATCACAAAACAAAAACATAGGCACTGAGAGAACGAAGTAGGTAATCCGAAGAATAATCATTTTTGAGGCTTGGTATAAAACTTGTCGAGATCTCTCCAAATCAAATCGATCTCACTTGAAAATGCCAACTAACCAAACTTTACTGAAGTATTGATGGCTACTAGTAATCCATTCTACAACCGGAACCATGAATTGGGTTCCTTAGGAGGTGAAAATGCGTTTTTGTTCCTCGATCCGCTGCGTTTATTCAAATTTCCCGCCGCATTAGCATTGGTCCATGGGGCGCGCCTCTCGCAGCCGGTTGTAAATTTAGATACGAGTGAAGGCAAGGTCTAAGCGATTGTCTTATTCACTTCTAACCCGTTAAAAATTGCAATCGCTATAGGAATGAACACAGCTCTGAGAAAGGGATCTGTTGTCCTATAAAACACTTTCAAGCAGGAAATTTCTGGTGCAGCTATGTCGATTATGTTGAATCCCGACGAATGCGAAAGAAAGAAATTTCAGGGATCACCACACTGGTATTCTAATGCTATGTCGAATTTTGAAAATAATGACAAGACAAACTATCTCACAAAGAGCTGTAAAAAGTTAAAAAGTAAAAATTGTCATCGTTCCTCGTTCATTCTGGCCTGGAATAGATGAATTATCAACGCGATAGAAAAGAAAGTGCAAAAAACCTGAAGAAAAACGGACAAAAACAGCGGAAATCCGGCGGCACTGAAAGTAATCGATAAATCAGCCGGGTGACAGGGCTGGCGAAATGCCGGCCACGCCACCCGCAACAGCATCGCGGCGGTGTTGCGCGGCGGCTGCGCCACGGCCTCGCCGTGGCCGTGCTGCTGCAGACGTTTGTTCCCTGGTGACAAGGACTATACTTTTTCAGGTTCATGTGCATAGACACGACATTAAGACCTATCAAATAAATCAATGCTTCGAACATGTCTGAACATGTAGGTAACATGCTCGGTGGTCCCATCACGACTGCTCTGCGCAGGTACTGTACTGAGTAGCCCTGGCCTTGTATTTCCTTTCCTGTTTTTATCACAACTGTCAAGGAAACGGCTGTACAGTACCGTAGATCCGCCTCGTCGAGGCGCACCGTCTGAGATCACACGTGGCGTCCTGCTTGCGATCAATACTCCCCAGACTTCGCCAGCAATCGTGGCCATCGCCACGACCGCCGGCGATCGCCACATGGATAATGCGAATGAGGAGACCCCAGACGTAAGAGGGATGATAATGAATGGGGCGTGGCGATCGATGGGCATCGTTTCCACTATCGCTATCCCAGTCGCACGCGTTGCGTCAGGCCGTTTTGTCTTTTAGAACTTGGGCGGAAACGCCCAAACATGGTTCAAAAGATGCGCTAGCTTACTGTAGCATCTTATTAGTCACTAGTGTGGCCGTCCGGCTGACGCCGGACTTCCAGACCAGGGTCAAGCGAGTGTTGATAAATTACCAACGGGGGGTCGTATGGTGGGCGGATAAAGGGGGGGGAGGTCGTAGAGGGGGATCGTGGTTGTGCAGGAGAATCCGTGTATTCCCTTTAGTAGTAGTGCAGCCATGTCTCGGAACGAGGCTGAATTTTGGATTGTCATATTTGTCCATACGTACTGCCAGTACTGCTCATCCCTTGAAGACGAGAAAAAGTCTTGTTATGGATCCTACCTGGCTGTGCTTTGCCTCCAAGTTTCAGCTCTCCAGCTTCAATAGAAAGGATTCAGCACAAGAATTACGGAAGTGATGCTTTTACTTGCTTTTATCGGCTAGATCGAAGCAGGAAGGATGACAACTGCTGAAAAGGGAACGTTGAGAGCACAAACCTCCGACTATTTAAAACTGAGAAAAAATTGGCACATCGACTGGCTAGGTCTCCTGTTATGCATGTCCTACTACAACCATGCTTCTGAGCAAGCCAAAATTTTAGGTGAAATTATTTGCACGTTCGTACTGCTAGTCCCACCCAGTCCTGCAAGCCGATAAAATAACAATCTATGGATCCTACCCAACTGTGCTTTGTCACCAAGTTTCAGGTCTACAAGTTCAAGAGAAAAGATTCAGCACGAGTATTACGACGATGAGGTTTCGTCGATAAAAATGGCTTTTTTTTTTGCATGTTTTTATCGACGGAGTTGAATCGCGGTGGAGGCAACTGCGGAGAAAGGAGCTAAATAGCCTGAAGGCGAAACCTCTTTCTATTCAAAACTGAGAACATATCGGCACCTCAACGGGTTCGAGCTCTTGCTATTCATGCCCATCCACAACCATTCCTCTGGGCGAGCCAAAATTTTAGGTGCACATTATTGCTCGTTCGTGCTGCTGGTCCTACTTAGTCCTGCGACTCG
>KN732112.1:0-11357 GCA_000816745.1 Ancylostoma duodenale | reverse complement strand
CACACACACACACACACACACACACGAACTGCCAATTAATAAGAAGTAAGATAGTGCATCGGAGTCCGATCCGGTCGGATAAGAAAGGATACGTATCGATCCTCGTTGGATTGATACGGATAAGGATCGGTACGTATCTTTTCTTATCCGACCGGATCAGACTCCGACATAATATAAATGTAGCTTCGGGTAATGTTTACAGCACCTGTTGAGATTTTCATGAACAAAACCGATCTTACATGATAGGTTCGGTAAAATTTTGGTGAGAAATCCAGTGAACTTGAGTGAATCAGTAACAATCAGCTTCTCTTATTTGTACTAGGCCTCCTTGTCAAAGAGTGTGGTGAAATTGGCGTGTGGAAAGTGTGAATTAACACATGTTTTCGCCTACTGGTAGTCCTTTTCTGACTGCTTACTCCAGTTCCTAGGCCTAACCCAGTCAGGTGGTAGCCGTGGCTGTTCTGCCTAGCTAGAGCAACTCAAGCTGTAACATCACTTCAACCTTATAATGTGGGTGCATCGGAAACGTGGGTGCACCTAAAGGGTCTTATCTACGGGCTGGAAGCGAGTGGATAAGTGAGGTTCTGTGGAATAAGCAACATTCCCAGAGCATATTGAAGTGATTTTGCTGGCGCCAGGACTAGGTGAGGGAAGACCAGAGTAGACTGAAATGTGAGATCGGGCAAAAAGTGTTCTTCCCATCCGAGGCACATTTCAATGTACTATAGCTCTAAAGTTGGCCTTACATAAGTTAATATTCCAGAAAATATTCTTAATGTACGACGTTACAAGTTGTAAGGATGTAGTACATAGTGTTGCGATACTGTGTATGCTATCAGGGATAAAAACTCGCCGGTCGCGATATTGTTTAAAATGCTGATCTAAAAAGTGGTTCTAAAAATCTAAAAAGTTTGAAATTCTCAACTTTTAGGTCACCGGCGATATCGGTCGAGCTACCACGCATTTCAATCCATTACTCGCAACGAAGGAATGTTAGTTGTTTATAGTGGACTTGGTGCCTCACTTCTCAGGCAGGCTACTTACACAAGCACACGACTAGGCGTATACACGTGGCTAGTGGAACACTTCACTACGTGCGTAGTCTTCAATCTTTTAATGGATACGTACAAAACTTCCGGTGCAGTTGCGCCTAATTTTGTAAGACGCCATAATTCGGCGCAAAGTCAACAATTTTGTTAAATTCAAAGAGCATTGGCATCGGTGTAATGTTGCCTGTATGACACGAAAAAGATTTCGTGAAAAAGAGCGCACGGATCGCCGTAGGGTCTCTTCACTGAGATTTTTATAGCGAATGAAAAAAAATTACAAGCTTTAAAGGAAGATTTTCTCTTGCGGACAATCCCAGGGAATACACAGGGCAAATTAGAATTCCGGAGTACAATTGGTAGATTTTCTACACGGATGACATTATAGCATGCTGGTATGCGTTATCCCGCAGCAGTACCGGACCACTTAAGCTTGCCTTTGTTGGCCTTTGCGTTTCTCCATGATACGTTCTTTGGGTCCGCAAGGAACAAAACAGTGTTAAACACTCAATAACCACCAACTGCCGCGAAACGTTTGCACGCACCTAATAAATTCACTAATATTTCACAGCGAACAAACAGCGCTACCTGTGTCAGAAGCCGACAGGGGGTACAGGAGCGGAAATCGGAGTATCCATCTCCTCTTGGTGATCCGGCTGGCCGCTATTTCAACATTAAAATGAAGCTGCTACAGAATTATCTCTGCATTTAAACAGAGGAAATATTTTTGAGGGTGGCAATAATAGCAAGGAGTAAAAAAGGCAATACAAGGTTTTCAGCTATTTTGTGGAGTAATCCTGAAGCCATTTAGAGCGGCGCGCGTGCCATTCTTGGAGCAACAAACATGTTCAGAATGAGCACCTGCGGTTTCCCACGAAGGATTCTAGGAAACGTAGGAGGGAAAAATCACGGATACTCCTTACTCCAAGTGATAGCCAATTTCATCCAATTTGCTTTCGAGAAACTTCTCTACTGGAAGTTGGGGTAGCAACCTGTGAGTGAATGTAATTAAAAACTACAACAAAAATGCTACATATGTAATGACTGTGCAAGCTCATGAATAGGCCTGATTTTGAACCCACTGGGGCTCTAGGAAGGTATGGCTTGTTTTGGTCATTCAAGAAAAACAAGCAAACCTTGTAAGGGCTCAATCTGTTCTTATCAACAGCGAAATTGCTTGGATTTTTCATAGTTGCCTCGTAATCGTCAAGAACTACATAAATTATTCCGGCTATATCTCGAGCTTTTAAACGAGTTTGTTATAAAAACAGTTTGGACCCAGCACTATCAAGGCCATTCAGCTAAGTAGAAAATATGTATTTGAAAATCGCAGATAAATAAACCGGCAAACGTTGTACAATAGCTTACGCCCTGTCCCCTCTGTATATCTGTGCTGACTTTAATGACCTTAGTGAGCTTAATTATCCCGCTCTGACACTCCACTGAGCCTTTTTATTGCGCAAATTCTTTCGACGTTAAATCTTCATCCTCAAGTCCGTTAAAGACGCATTACATATTACTGCTCAGAAACGTGTAACTTCGAAATTGCGGTTGAAGACCACTACACCATGCGGAAGTTTGGGATGAATTGAGTCGTTGGAATTCTTAATTCAATAACTTCTCTTTGCTCTACAATCAAGCTAAAGAAATAACTATTTTGGCAGCTTTCATTTCACGACTGTTTGTATACGGTCAGGAACCTGAACCTGTTGAGGAGGTTCTGAGCAAGATGATTTCTTTTTGTTTATCAGTAGAAGTGATACTCTGACAGCTCCTCAAACTTAACATACTTAGCCTCAGAAGCAGGAAGTTTCATGAGGGCTTCATTCGAAGAAATAAACCGCATATCGTACTTAAACCAAAGTGCTGAGTGTTATGAGGTAAATACTTGCATTTTCAGAGATCAACCCCTACCGTATTTGGGAAAGATGGCGTTAGGAATGACAGCTGGTGTTTGTGGTGCAATTGTAGGAAATCCTCTAGAAGTTGTTCTTATTCGGATGTGTGGTAGGTGCTTCAAGCAATTTTTTCCTTTCTGTCTGTCCTTCCTTCCGGTTCTTGGCAACGGGTTGGTATTGAGACGAAGACAGCTAAGGCATGATTAAGGCAGCTAAGGCGACGGAGAGATAGCCAGAAAGTTGGCTTCTTGACCGAATGACGTTGGACTGGGAGGAAGTGGAAAGAATAAGGTCTCCTGTGCACCACCCTACCACGACCTTGGGTGAAGAGTATCCGATTAAAGAGTATGGTTTCACCAATTGTGAGGTGTCTAAGTAGAGCATAGCTTTGCCCAAAAACACGGGGATGAAAGAACGCCCGCTTCATTTCAGTTGTTTACTGTTGTTCTAAGGACACATAAATGGAAAGCGAAGGAAGGAAAATAAAATTATGCTGTAGCTTCATTATTCAAACAATTATTGTGAGTTACCGACTTGTTTTCGTTGCAGTTGATGGTCACCTTCCGGCGGAACATCAACGACGGTACAAGAACGTTCTTGAGGCATTGTATCATATAGTAAAATTTGAAGGATTTACCACATTATATCGAGTAGGTACTATTGTCTGCATTTCAGTTTCGAATCGCTTGGCGGTGATCATTTTTCCCAAAGTATAGCATACGGCAACACCGAATACAGATATTTTGAAGGGGTGTGCTCCAACACTAGCTCGTGCAATGGTTTTAAATGCTACGCAGCTGTCGACATACACACAAGTTAAGCAACTTATTTTAGGAAGCAAGAAAATATCAGATGGTATTGGAACTCTCATAAATTTTTTTAAAATCATAGGAAATATTGAAATTATTTCAAGGGTTGTTGTGTCATTTTTTGTCGTCAATGATGTCTGGTCTTGCATCCGCAGTAACTTCATTGCCTGTTGATATACTGAAAACTCGGTTGGTTCACCAGTCTTCGCATTTCTTTAGATGATTCTCTGCGAATCGGCATTGTTTCTAATCCCATCATGGATCAACTCAAGTAAAAATCAGCTTAAATGAATAATAAATGAGAAGGAATTGAAGTGGTGCTGGTATCTACACAAACCGCGGCTACACAGTCTGCATGGGCAAGTCGTGGTCAACCGGGCGTGCATGAAAAGGAAGAACATCTGTGCTACCTTCTCTCATCAGTGCCTGCCCGGATCATGAGTGCAAGCAGTGCCTATAAAGAACACTTCTCGTTTGAAATCATTTTTGGGGTTAGTCTGAGACTGATCATTCCGTTGTGATCTTCATCTCCACGACAAAATATTCTTCATGCGCAAAAAAGTCGGTAATGACTGAAGGAGTAACAATTCAACAGCAACACCCGTCGAAATCCTCGGTCCCGAGTTAAACCGCCTATAGTGAATCACACTGTCAGCACATCACAAATGCTGAACGAACACAGTGACTCCTGACTTACCTGTGAAGAAAGCCGAATCGCAATCGTGAATGCAGCTGCGTTGCTCACACACGGCTGCCCTGCATGCCCAGCGCACACAGACCGCAATCGCTTGCACAAGCATCTGGGTGTGGAGCGTTATGCCTGGAAAGGGCGGTACGACCGAACTTCACGATTGGCCTTTTGGACCGAAAATCGCGAAAATTTGATTGTTCGAATTTTCGACAGAAAATTCCAAATACCAATGTATATTCCACACCCCGAGCGTGTGTGTCTTTCGCGTTGCGAGACCTTTATGTCAAACGGAATTCGCTCGGTCGCACGGGGAGCGGCACCCCGGGTGGGATTGGATGAAACGATAACCACGCAAACCAACGCTGGATATCCTAATTAGTTATTGTATAGACTACGTAATGCTAAGAGACGCAAGACGCGAAAGTTGGTCTGCTAGCCTGATTTCGCTTGGGTATGCATTCATGAATCCCAGCCCCGATTTCGTGAGCTTCTTGTGTATTTCGCGCTATTTCAGTCGTGCATATGAGTTTAAGGTCCTTCAAAACCCTAACAATCCATCAAAATGTCAAGTACGAAAATTCGATCGGGTACTGCATAAGGCGTACAGATGCGAAAATCAGTCTGAGTACGATTTCAGGCTGCAAGCTATGACGACGGTTGATAATATACCAGAATACAGAGGTTTGACAGATGTGTTTTCTAAAGTGAGTGCTGTTTACACGAGTACATATGCGAGCAGCAAGCAGAGAGTGCTTAAAAATTAAGCTAATATGTAGTGTCTAGCTCAAACTGAAGAAAAGAGTATGGAACGCAGCAGGGTTTTGTTAGCTCAGTTGAGCCCTTCCCTAGTGTACTCCTTTTTCTGCCAAAATAGTTCGAACATTAAGACCTTTGTAGAAGATCCGTCGGATGATAAAGATCAAATTGTCGTGTTGAATAGCATTGTTCAAAACTGTGTTTATGCTGCTCCTACAAAATGTGAAGCTGCCGTATATCATAGCCTAAAATACTCGAGACCTTCCTATAGAAAAGAATCATAACAGAAATCAGGTTTATATTGATAAGGTGATTGAGCTACATATCATTTTGCTGTGCACATTGTGTGTACAATCAAATGCACCAATATGTACATTGAATATCCAAACACCATAAATCTCGTATCCAAACAGAGTGTATTACAGCAGAATTCCATGTTACTATTCAAATGACATTTTAGGTGCTAATTAAAGAAGGTGTGTTCGCGTTTTGGAAAGGCTTCACACCATATTTTCTGAGGATGGGTCCGTACACTGTGCTCAGTTTCATGTTTCTGGAACAGTTTAACGCTGCATACTTGCGGAGATTTGGTCCACGAGAAGAAAATCAAAGATAATGAGAATTCGTCTCGAATAGCTCCTATTGTCAATGTTCAAGCTCATTTTTATTTAAGTGTTTTACAAAAACTGCATTGTCTGTTTGACTCATAAGCTATTTTTAATGAAACTTTTCAGACTCACTTACTTGGCAGATATGCTTGATCACATTTTCATACTTTTTGATCATCTATCTACGAGGCATTGAACTGCTAGATATATTATATTTAAGTAGGAAATATAAATGACCGTTTGACCTTCATATAAAAATCACTACAACGACTACATCACAACAGCTCCATCCAAGAGGTGTTTGCCAAATTAATAGTTGACTCTTCTGCTTCTTCTATATATCCAGACAAACTTTCGGAACTTCCGCGGATGGCGCGACGGAAGTTTCAAATAAGCGCCGCTGAAGTTCCGAACTGGCTCCGCGGAGGTTCCGAAGTCGAACAAGAGTGACGTAGTTCACGCATTATGGAATCAACTAGAACTCGAGTAATAAGGTAAAATAGACCAACATTGAGTGATGAACACCTCCACCCGCCCCGACAACAAAAATATTTAAATAATCAATCCCACCGTTTCACCGCGTATCACTAGTCATACTACTTATGGTTCTCTTAAGATGAGCTTCAAGAGGTTTCCCCTCTGACTGTGCTTCGTATCTGCATCAGGTTTCAACTCCAATGATAACATGGAAAAGTTCCTCTTTGTTAAAAACCCGTCATATTTTCATATTCATGGGAATAACCCCAAAGGTACATTTATCTGACACGCTTTACCCGAAATTCGACACTACAGATGTCATTATTGGAGCATTCCGAAGTAAATTTCGAAGAAGAAAATAGCGAAAAATTCTCGTATTTTAACACAGCTTCTTATATGGCTAGTTGAAGTCAAGCAAGCACATACCGCTATAAAAATTGGACGAAAACATACCATTTGATATGCTCTTGGATTATTCCGTCTCGAAGCTCCGCGGAAGTTCCGGAGGTACTTTTTTCTCTGCGTCTCCATTCGGAGCTTCCGCGGAGCTTGCGCGGAATTTCAGAAAGAATCGACGAGCTCCGCAGAAGTTCCGAAGGTTCGTCTGGGTAATGAGCTAGTGTCTTCTGTGAAAAATCATAGCGCTTTGAGACGTAGTAGCGGCTCACCCAAATTTTGCCTCCACCGCAGTTTCCAAAGTTTTTCTGCCTCAATAGAAGCTGCATGGGCAGAAGCAACTGTTAATCTGATAGTGCCAATACTGGAATAGGAAGCGGGTAAGGAAGGGCTTCCCAACCATATTTTCCGGTTTTCTACTGGGTCATTTGCGAGATGTGTCGTTTTGACCATGTCGTGGATAAGTTTTGTAGCCGCTATGATGACGGCGATCTTGGCCTAAGCGATCCAAATATTGTGCAGAGCGAGGAGCAATGGATCTTCGACCTGGATTTAACATCCTTGAATGTTTTATAGCAAACGCAGTGTCACCTTCCATTCGCGACTATCCGATTTAGATGTCGGAATAGGCTGCTGTCCGTCGCTGAGTGGTTTTTTGTCTGCATACATATTCAAAACACACTCTTCTGTTGGGTTGGCGAATAAGTTTATGCAGTTTTTTTCTTCAAATTGTTTTTTTTTTCACGGTGATTTGAACTTCGCTTAACTTCGCTTTGCTCTTGTCATAATCCATTTTGTAGCACTTGGTTCGCTCTTTACCATTATCACCAACCGCATCTCTCAATTTTCACCTCATTCTCATTTTCTACCACATGGAGTGTGACGTGACCTTCTGAATCGACAAAAATGAACCCCTGCGCCACAAACTGCCGTTTGGCTTCCTTCAACTGTGAATCGAATGTAGCTCAAGTGGCTAGGGATGTCAACGAGTTCTATAGAGGAAGTTTTACTACTGAAAGGGCGTCACAAAAGAGGTATACCTATTTTAGACAGGGAAACTAGGCTTTAAAGCTATCCCTAGTTCTGGAAGCCCCGTTTGTGGGAAATGAGGCCGAATTTCAGAGTGGCCGCGGCTAGCCATCTTTGGCCGGCCAGAAATGGGAGGAAAATGCTGATTTCAACGGGAAAACGGCAATTTGATGCAAAATCACATCAATAGCCGTGTTCAGCACCCCACATAACCCGTTATGCGCAGTTTCAGAAAGTTTTAGTGTGGCGATTTTAGCGTACAGCACTTAAAATAACCACTATGCAAAGTTTCATCCAATTTTTTTGAAGATTTCAGCCACATTTGGCTACCTTGACCAAATGTGGCCGCCAACCCAAAAGTGGCGATTACAAGCTGGCTACATGGTGTCGGAATTGTGTACACTCTCCAGAACCCACCACAATTTCACAAAGACGAGGGTTGGGTACAAAATGAATACGATATCTTGAATCAAAAGAACGCCGTAGCGAGGTTGAAGAAGACATAAATAGCAACACGATCAAGGTGGCATATTCATCGTCAATAAAGAAGTCTTTGATCTGCCAAGAGGCAACGGTTCTCACTATAGAATTCGAGGTAGGGCTGGAATTCATATTCATCACGCTTTCACCCCATGGGGTACGCACGTGCCACAGCTGCGACTAACTACGACGCTCACCGTCACAAACTAACGCACAAACCACAGTCATTCTCGAAAATGTAGACGGATTCGTACGCGGTTCACCAGCGTCATGGCCGCAAAACCGCGCTGAAATCCATTTGATCCTGTCACCTAGAGCATGCTCTTTCCTCTTATCTCGTTCAGGTTCTGCCGCAATTCTGTAGTTGCGAAGTCCGCCTATCCGAGAAAGCCAGCAAGTCCAAGCCGAGAACGAGATCTTCCCCTACCAAGAATCAAAATGGAAATGAAGCTTCCAAAAACAGTATTTCAACGAAGTTCCTCCAAATATGGGAGTAGTAGCGGTTATCTCAAAAACTGGGAGGGAACATGATAGTTTAAAAAAAATCATGTACCATTCCACATCCGCGTATTAGAAATTTCAAGAGCTTCTTTCGCTAAACCCTCATGTAGGAGAGTTACCTGAAATGTTGAACTCACAAGTGCTCCAGTGGAACATCGTATTAGCCTATTCTGAATTCTTTATTTTTATTGTTGCTCTTTACATATCTGTTTTTAATTATTCACTACCTGTTGAATGGATTACACGCTCAGCTACGCAAGCACTCAGTGGTGTAACCGCTTGTAAACATCTATGCAGAAAATTTTTTGAAATATTCGCAGGCTTTCAGAGAATGTAACTGCATGAGGAGCTCATGATAAAACGATCTTGTACGTACATTCTAAGAGTAAGCGAACAATGAACAAGGATGCAAAAGTCAAGTCTAAGGGAGGGTCTGGTCACTTTGGGGATCGCCTAAAGAGGGGGAGATTTATCTCTACACCACAAGCTCGTCTAAATTTCCTCATACCCTGGAAGGTCCATGTGGTGAACATTGTGAGGAACTGCCAGGTTTTTATGACTTTCTGTTGTTCTTGTGCAACATGCGAAAGTGAGTACGTATTCGAATAACGAGAGCCTTACATTTGTTATACGAACCCACCTACTCATGCGAAGCTCAAAATTTGTACAAGAACACCAAGAAGCTCTGCACAACTCATCACGGAAAGCAGATTTGGGAAATCCAAAAAAGGATTCGAGATTAGTTTCGCAGCTTGTACAAGTTTCTATATACATACATATGTAGCTTGAAGTGAATGGTTACACTGATCGTTCTAGTAGGAATAGTCAGCGTCTCAATAATTTTGAATAGTAATAAACTAATTCTTTTGTAGTTTTATGCCTCAGCAATGCCCTTTAAACACTGTTGAACTGTAGATAAAGTGAAAACGATTTTGGTTATTTCACTGCTATTTTTGTTAATACGAATAGAAACTTGTATACGTTATCTTATCTGCAGCGGTGGAGAAAATGAACAACTCAGGAGGAACGCTCAGTTCTTAAGCGGTTGTGTCCTATCTCCTAGATTTCCTTGCTATAACACTTTGTGTCATCTTCGAATGTGGATGTCGTTCTTCAACAGAAGAGGTAAGGACGTGCTGGGGTTTCCGTTCAGATTTAAATTATTCCATCACTTACTTATTTGAGATGCTAAAACAGCAAAAGCAAATAGACATTCTTTAAAAGAGAAAGCGATCTCAATAGCTCTCCAGGGAAAGTGATTTCAAGAGTATGACTTGTATGTACCTGTGTAGCTTCGTTCAGATAGGGATTCGTTTTCACATCAATCACCTGTCACAAAAAAAAATCCAACCAGCTGTACTGGCAAACAAAAGGCTTATAAATCAGGCAAAAACACGAAAAGTCGTGCCACCATATCAAGCTCTGAGCTCCGTTCATGTATCCACTGCACGAACGGTGTGGATACCGTCGAAGCTAACTCCCCTCTCAACAATGGAATAAGGTGATTCTGACATACCAGTCTGGCCGTCCGGCTAACGCCGGACTTCCAGACTTCTACTGAGTTGCTCGCTTCGCCTTAACCTTCTAAGCAACACGAACCTATATCCTCTCAAGATGCGCCGACATTCTCCTGAGGAAGCGCAAGTGGTAGCCTTGTTGGTAATGTCTTTTGGTTGGCCCTAAGGACTAACAACGATAGGATGTAACCGATGCATTGGAAATGATCCCTTGAAATGGTTTACGTTTAGCTGGTTGTTGTGTTAATTCAAGTGATAAGGATCTACCGGTGCATAAAAGCAGAATGAAGGGTGAGGTCAATTCAGACAAAAATGGACTGGATTGAGGAAGAAGATTTGGAGGGAAATAGAATATATCTGAGTCGCACGTCGGAGAGGAGCGCGAGGCCAGTGTCGACAAGGGCAATTTATACTGGATGCGTGCGACTGACGCGCGTGCGTCTATATGATGAAGAATAGGACCCAGTCGCATCACAGTCGCATCGCAGTCGCAGCTCAGACGCACGCGTTTACGGACTCGCGGCTGCCGCGCGTTCTTTTCATTGAGGGTGTGCATGCCGCGTTGACCGGTCTTCATGGAAAATCCCTCGCAAATGGATGCGTGCGACTGATGCGCGACTGACGCACGCAGCTAGTATAAATTGGCCTACACACGACGCATCAAGAAATGAATCCTCGAGAAAAACTCGAGCTGCTCTCCTACTTTTTGAAACCGGAGCACCCCGCCGTGGCGTTGGACCCGTTTCCCCCACTCTCGGGCGCCGGCGCACCCTTATCACAGCGGTGGACCCGTCTTCCCCACTTTTGGGCGCCGGCGCATCCTTATCACAGCGTTGGACCCGTCTCCACCCACTTTGGGCGCCGGCGCATCCTTATCACAGCGGTGGACCCGTCTCCCCCACTTTTGGGCGCCGGCGCATCCTTATCACAGCGGTGGACGCGTCTCCCCCCACTTTGGGCGCCAGCGCACCCTTATCACAGCTGTAGACCCGTCTCCCCCACTTTTGGGCGCCAGCGCATCCTTATCACAGCGGTGGACCCGTCTCCCCCCACTTTGGGCGCCGGCGCATCCTTATCACAGCGGTGGACCCGTCTCCCCCACTTTGCGCGCCGGCGCATCCTTATCACAGCGGTGGACTCGCCTCCCCC
>KN732101.1:0-11372 GCA_000816745.1 Ancylostoma duodenale | reverse complement strand
GACTATAGAGTAGCCTGGACCCTTACAGATGCATATTAGCGGGACCAAGATAGGTGAAAGTTTTCGATCTGCTCGTCGAATTCAGAAAAAGCCAGCGTAAAACGGGACACATGTAGAACATACATAGTACATGGGGCTTCTATCCTTTTTCCTAAATCCTAAGGGGATGAAATGTGAAAAAGCAAGACGATGAATGGTCTAGAGGATTTCCCTTCCCCTACTTCTCAAAGATTAGAAACTTACCTACCTCAAGCCTCGAATCAGAAACCTAGCACAAACTTTAAGCTCTAGTTTTCATCCTAAGATTTGAGCCAATGATAACTAGAAAAATCGAATCGATCTTTGATTATTAAAAGATGAAACGAAACAAAACCAATGATATATTTCTTTTTTTGTTTACACAGCAGGGGTTCAACAATGTCCTCAACTGTAAAATGACCTGGAGTTTTATCGAAGATAGTTATGTGGTTGGAATCAAACATTCCTGGACAACTGCAAGGACTGTATGAATATGCATCGTTTACACCTGTTATTTCCAGAATTAGGCTTTTTTTGTTGCTGTATTGCTGTTCCTCTATTTAATGTAAATAAATAACAAGTTCTCTCTTCATTTGCTAATATTCTTCAATGTGTGGCCTTAACGTTTGCTATATGTCTCAAGGGTTGACGAACCGGCTTGTCGTGAATTTTTTGAGTTTACTGCTATAATAAGAGAAAAAAATGAAAATTCAAAGCATTGGAGCACATCAGCTTTGGAATAACAAGGAGCTTAGATTTATATATTGTACACCATAGCTGTGCGGAATTTTTGATAATAATCAGAGACCCATCACAATTTCCAATTGGTTACTACAGCGTATCCATAAGAGCAGTCATCTTCAACAGAACTTGGAAACTGAGTCGAGAAAAGCAAGAAAAATTAACAGTGGGTGCCCTTGTGTAGGAGTCAGCAGCAAAATTGTAAGACATACTAGTGAATTTGTGGAGAGTTTTTCATTCCACAATGAGTCACTTCCACTTCTGAAAAAGAAAACTCTGGTATGGGTTAAATGTAATGAATCGGCGCAAGCGAACTGAGGAATCGGCTGCATAATTCTCTTAAGCTTTGTAACATTGGGTCACGAGGGGAACGACCGACATTAGTCACTATAATAGAATGGGCTACATGTGTTCAGGAGGTTACTGTGAAGAACTATGTAATTTTCCCAGGCAACCTTGGTATGATGTCATGGAAAGCATAAGAGTATGGACGAAAGGTTTCTGTTGCGGAAAACGAGAATGTGAAGAAGGTGAGGTGTTGAACTCGCGTCCAATTGCTGAAGTGATTTCCTCGTTCCAACTCGTTCCCTGAAATTGATTTGCATCACAAAAAATAGTGTTAACAATGCTGTGTGGGTGGTTTAGTCACAACATGGGCTTTGGAAGTTGTAAGACACCATATCGTAAAGCGCTTCAGCATCCATATAAGTACATTTTTTCAATATCTTTATTTTCACAGAAATTTAGTGTCTAATCACATGAACTGCTGTTGTTTCCTACTTGCAAAGAGGACGTTATGGCATTTTGGATTTGTACAACTCTCTGATAGGTTGAACTGCACCATTTTACTGGTTGATTTGTAATAATATCTAAGATGGAGGACCCCCCTTCGTCACAACATTCTCTTAATCCGTGGTATGGCAGAAATCTGAGCGACAGGGAAAGTACGAGTAATTCTGGTGGCTGTCTTTTCTTTCTGTGTTTCCCTCTTTGGTGTTTCTATAGAGGTAGATGTTTGCGTGAAATAAATTTCAAATGTTCAGTTTACTACATAGATGATCATCGGCGATGTATAAGAGTCTGATTTGGGCTGGAGGATGAATACTAGAATTTAATATTATCGTGGAGGTGACAGCGCGCTTTTGCAGTATGACCAACTGCTGCTCTTACTTGGCATTCCTTTCATGGGATCTTTGTAGAAATACCCAAATGAGAATTATCTTCACCGTTGACATGTGTTAAACTTTACAGATTGTCTTTGAAGGGGTGCTATACATTGCAGCATTGGTATTCCAACAATCCCTTCAATAATGTATCAACAAAAAGATTGTGTCATGATTTTTTTAGGAAATACAAAGTGTTTTATCTTTGGGATTTTATCTCACTCTGATAGTACGACATTGCGAAAACGAGATTCCAATTCACAATATGTTATGCGTGGAGAATTCGAAGCTACGTATTCAAGTGGAGTATAAATGAATTACCATCAAGAAAAGTTAGTTTCTGAGCAGATGTCGTAGAAATCCCATCAAGCCTAGCTGTGAAACCAATCCTCATGCTGATCTTATATTAAGCATGAGAATTTTGCATGTTCTAAGCATTTTCTGTTTTCTACAAACCCTTGAAGGAAAACAATGAAGCAGAACAGTGTCTATCTGCGAAATCAGTGTAAATTTATCGAGTTAGCGAGAGTAAATCCTCTGAATGTAACACGCTGCAACGTCGATTACCCATTTTCATGCGCCACATCATCAGTATTTTCACGTTTTCATTCGGCTTACTAGGTTACGAATGTTTTACGTGCACAGAAGATCCAAAAAATTCTGGATCACATAAACATTTCCATTTTCGAGAATATGGTTCCTCATGAGCTGTCCTGTACCTCACCCTTCTGTACTCTGTTCAAGTTAACAATTTGGTATCTTAGTAAGATTTGTGCAATCCATGTTTCCGATACTGACGTTATCGCACAACTTCTTCGGAATCTGTTCTCTAACAAGTTACTGTGTTTCAAAAATGTAATCGTTTGTGTGAAGGATTGTTATAACACTAGCTGTTGTAAATAGTAGTACTTTGTATGTTGTTGCTTTCGATTTCTAGTCAAATTTCTCTTATTTTTCCAGCAATTGAGTTAGAACGTACACCATCAGGTCTTGATGGATGCGCTAGAATGCCTAGAAGTTTCAGAACAATAATATTTCTTGAGCAGTACTCCGAAGCTTGAACATACCCTAACTCCAATAATTTTGCTAGATATTGATATCAAATTCATCAATAACCACCACGAATTGATAATTCTTCTCATGGGTGAGCGTTTTAAAGTATCGAAGCAAAGTACTATTATAACTCAAATTGGGTAAGGGTCTGCTAAGGTATTGTCAGGTCTTCCACACAGGTCTCTCACATTTATGTGGTTTAGAAATTTGAATTAACAGTTAGCACTTAAAACAAACCACGGAGTCTCAGCGAACGTTTGCATCCTCAGCTGATCTAATTAATCTCCCCGGAAAGATCCAGCAAATGACTTGTTGTGAGCCAAGGATCGAAAGTGTAAATAAGCGTTTAGGTGACAACTGATAACAGGGCACTATCTGCTGTTCCAGAGAGCATGCTGCTCAAACCTTGCACATTCCCCGATCTGATGAAAAAAATCTACGAAAATTCAATCAGCTTTAGTTGTTTTCTCTTTCTATTTGTATTTTCCATCTCCTGTGAGCAAATTGCTAACGTTTAATGGGACAATGAAGCCCATTGCTTTCTCTAAGTTATTGGCACCATTGAAGCTATAAATGTCATTTGTTGTTTGCACAATTGAGTGATGTTAACATGCATTTTTGCAGAAATTCCTCCATTTGGTCAAAGTTATCTTTGCTTTTGTATGGCGGGATTTTGACCGTCTGTTGAATACACGTTCCTAATTCAGTTTTTCATTGTCATTTTTTAAATTTCATATGTAGTTCACAGATTCTCGTATGTCGCACAGGAAATTACTGCAGTTAGCTGCAGCTGTTAAACTCTAGGATAAATGCCGGAGGTCTGCTTATTAGTGCGGCATTCATTTCTGCAAACAAAAGAACCTCTACAAGCTTTAGTAGAAGACGAATTGTCCACAATATAGGCAACTTGACATAACGTTGGAAGAAGTCTTGTTCGAACTTGGTAAAATGTTTTTATTTCTTTTCAAGTTTTACTCTTACTTGAATTTTGTATTATCCATTGTAGACTTTTGTCCTTTTAGCAATAAGGGAGAAAAGCGCTGAAATACGTAGTACAGATGCTTTTTGAAAAATTCTTCTTACCTTTTTTATCCATCGAAAGGAAGCGTATATTCCGGACTGTGTTGTAGCAAGAAAATTTAAATTTTCCTTTTCTCTCCTGAAATCCGCTGGTGCTACTCATGACATTGACTAGTAAATTCCCATGTAAGCAGATTGCAGAACATGGACTTTCTTATGGTCACTGCTGTCTGCACTAACACCGTTATCACAGCGATTAGCAGCTTGTTCGCGAATTCCGCCCATCATACACGGCCTGACTTCACTTTGTTTCCTCCGATTTTTAACACTTTTCCTGTTTTGTTTATGTTTTCATTTACACACCCATTGTCCACCATAATAAAATGAACAACGGAACGAAGGTGCAATTTCCTTATCCGCAGCGACTCTGGACAAAATAACCAAAACTTGTCCCTAATTAATGAACCAAGCGAGATGTCTCATCTCACTATTCATATATTATTCAAAATATTAATATTCCAACGTCAGGAAAACAAAATAGAATATTGTATGGTTTTTGTGATGATCTCGAAGGTGTGAGCCATCGACGGAACAACATCCAGTTAGAACATGAATGTCTGCCCAACGTCTCTATGGCATCTGCGCCTCTTGGCCTATTATTTTTTCTATTCTTCCAAGACTCCTCACTGTTTAAAATTACCCAGTACTTTTCATTCAATAGATTGCAAACGACCTCGAAAAATATAGCATCGCTTTTCTTCCATATTATGATGCGCAATTCGAATCCAGTTCAAGAACACGAAACATTCAAGAACGTTATTACCGCCCGGTCTGTTTCTGGTGAGCTAAATCTTCTAAACTATGAACTTCACAGTACTTTGAAGGTTTAAGATAAGATTTCCGTTACCGGTATGCGAATTTTACGGAAAAGCGTACCAAATCGTTATTTGAATATTACATCTCATACTGATTGCCTTGGACGACATTAACTTCATTTTTGTCGCTTTTGTTTTCTATGGACTTCTGAAAGACCTCAATGAAATAGCCCTTCACTAAACTTTAAGAGTGCAGAAATAGTCATCACGGTTTTGACCACATACGCATGTGCTATAAGAATATGTTTTCAAAATTGATTCGCTGAATCGCGGAAGACAGCGAATCAAAGTGCTGGATAAAGCGTAATTGGTGGTTTCTCGGACGCAATTTCTATATCACCCTTGATTTTGATATTTTGTACGGATGAGAAGCAGGGTAACATGTATAGCAATACCATTAGTTTTCTCCTGGGCATTCCAACCTTGAAAAATTCCTTGAAAACAGAGTGAAGTTTGGATTGCCTTCGGTTACCTTTGACATGACACAGCGCCGCTTGTAGCTATTTATAATTTTATTTCAAATAATAGCGAATCATAACTGTTCATGTCCTACTGCGTCCATGAAAGGTGCGTAACGACATTTACGTACCTAAGCGTTGTCCAGCCGGATAATTAATTTTCTGATGTCAAATGTTGCGAACGTTGACACGTTTTATGGGTGGCAATTTCACGATTTCCGAACCATTTATTACCCTCTCCGCACCGCCGCCAGCAATCACTCTACTGCTAGATAAATCAGGTCACCGACCTTTAATGGTTAAGTATACGTAGAGGTTCTGGATAGCGCTGCGATTTCCAAACCAAACAGTGTTCATCAGAATATTGAGCTTACATGGAAACGGGTTTTCCTTTGAATGTACATGCATATTTCTTCTGGATTTGCGTCCTGTGAGATCCTTTGTTTTCTTCATACAATGGGATTAATATGACTTTTCCTGCTTTAGCGTTTTTTTTTGAAGTTGACAAATGTAGCTATTATCATGTTTGCACTACAATCACATTATGAACGTATTTAACAGAAATTCTCCATAACTACATACCCCGCCCATCCTTTCCGCAGTATCTACCTTAGCGATGCAATATTTCAATGGAAACTCCAAAAGTTTATGTCTGATGTTTTTTTTTTCTACTTCAGCAAATCAGCTGCTGCAGTATTCCACTACTCAACACTGTTTACTACTGTTGCACTGCACATGCAATAATACGATAATTATATGAAATTTGTTTATATGCCCTCACGCAGCAGTGCAGAGTTGCCTTTCCGATAATCGTGGATTCATCTAGTTTAAAAGCTACAGTCCTATGAAAATTTTCCACTATAGTTATCGATTCGTTTGCGTAGAAGAGAACTGTGAGTTTTTCCTTCCAGTGTTTTTTTCTAAAAGTTCACTCTTATCGTGAAGCATGCTTTTATTTACCTATCTATCATTTCCGCAAGGTACACATCAGCTGATCATTTTTTTCCTCTTCGCCACTCATCGTATGAGAGCAGGTTTTGTTATTCTAAGAATTATAAGAACAGCACGTGCAGAACTTGCAAGTACCCTGCGCATCGTATAACAGCTGCGTAGTTTTCTCACATAAATAAGGTATTTGCTTGTAAACTTGGAACTTGGGAACAGAGCTTCAGCAGAAAGGAAAATGCTTGTTTGTTCTTGATTCTTAAACAACAAATATTTAACGGATTGAATAGGAAATCTGGGGAGCGAATAGAAAACACAATTCTCATGAATGATGTTGCCGAGATGAAGTTACTAAGATTGGCTCTCGAATCTCGACCCTCCATTGGAGCATTCTTTGAGAACAGAGTACTTGAAATTGACGTGGTAAGTCATGTCCCGCAAATAATTTCGTCTATTGAGTACAGGCAAAAGCAGGATGAGGAGCGCGCTGCAGCTGAGGCGGACAACCAGCACATAGGGTAGCGCTCCGCCCCTAATTCTTCTGGACATGGCCTTTTCAACCGTTTCTAAAATGGGGTTCTGCCACTTTTCCAACTTTCAGTGTCCACAGTTGAGGGTGGTGAGAACGGCCAAGATCTGTTGGTGTTTCCAATATAAAAAGTGAGGTAGAAACTTTTTTCTCTTTCCAGCAACTCGTTTTGACGATGAAAATATAGCGAAATTAAAGTGTGAATCATTTCCTTTCGATAAACAGAACAAAATATAACATAATTGTGAGTCAGCATAAAACATTGCAGCGCAAGCTTCGTATTTCCTCGCAAGCAGATCAGTTACAAACTCACATGCGAAGTCGTAAAAGAATCGCTTTCGTTGTCGCTTTGATAACTGCTAGTTGAAAAAGTCTTCGCCTCTCATTGATTAGTAAGCTCTGATTTCAACAGAAGGGTAGTCTAAGCACTCCAAAAATTTTATTATATACGTTGTAGGGTATATTTATTTTATAAGAGTACCACAGCTGCGTATGTACTAGTGCTGGTTCATACGTGCATGATCACCAAGTTTTATTCTTTCCATCCGTATCGCCACAGTATCCAATACCATTGTATGGATATATGCTAACAAACCAATAGACTAAGAGAGAACGAGGATCACCCACTAAAAATTATGTGAACTATCCTTTGTACACATTATTCCTATCACTTCTTTTTTCCACCAGATCACCGAGTGATTACTAGTACTATGTGCTGCCATGTTCATATTCTCTAAAGAATTCATTTAACGTTATCTAAAGTGATACGGTTTTCTACACTATTATTTATTAAAAAATTTTTTTCCTATTAAGGCGAGCATGTATATATGGTTTAAGTTTAACTGCATGCAACGACAATGTGTCTGGTCTGGGAATTTTTAACGTAGGTACTTCAACAACGGTAGGGTCCGCTAAGCAGACTACAGTACCAGTGGTAGACGCAGAGGAGGGGGGAGGCGGAGGGGGGGGGGGGGATATTTTTTTAAATTGCTTCAGAAAACAAATAGAAATCTTATATCAGTTTATTTTCAATTGTTTATGTTTATTATTATTTTTAAATACTTTTTTTTCAATTATTTACCATTACAACTAATGATTCTTCAATTTCAATTTCCATCTGGGTCCCCAAAGCGGTAAAGACCCCGCTTTTTTCCCTACGCTTTCCCCCCTCCCCCCTCCCCTCTCCCGCCCACTTTTCACCCGTCCACCACCGGATAGCACCTATCACCAATCTCGATGAAATCAAATGTGTACCAAAAATGACAGGAAATTTCAAACTTTGGAGCAGCTATGTATCATATGCCAACATCTCTCTCCACTGATATCAGAGCCGTTTTCAAGGAGAGAATAACGTCTCGGAATGCGAAAAGTCAAACCATTTTTTTGTCGGAGATCTAGCCTTTGATGAGCGATTTCACACGTCTTCGTCAGATGCCGCAATCCATCGTCATGCATCGCTTCTTGGCTCCGATTTGTTGCATCTTGACTCTATTCTCTTTTTCAGTTAGCTCTTCGGTTTGTGTGTATGTGTGTTCGGCACGTAGGTTTTCGTGCAAATATCGCGCAATGTTTCCCGTCAGGATTAAAACTTCACCTCATACATTGAAGTTTTATCAGCGTGAAAATTCCTGGAGTCACTTCAATGGCACTGATATCATGGCGATAGTGCGTTGAAATTTTTTGCTGGTTGCTATTTTGACATGTTCACCTTTCATCTTCTTCTCTGTGTTCTTAGTAGTCTTGTTCCTAGGGCCCTAGGATGTTACCACTTATTTCAAGATCTCGATGAGTGGGCGAGAATAATCACGATAAAAACCCAAATATCCGTGATAAATGTGTGCAGTGCATCGAAATGTCTATCAATTCTCCTTGGCTTTTCTTTTGAAGTGTGTCTTCTTCCTTGCACGTGCAGCCATTCTCTTTGTGTTACTTCCTGATTCTTTTATTCGTTGTAGTCCTAAAATTCAGCGAAGACTATGCACTCACTCAAAGTTCCACTAACTTTGGCAAAAGATAAACAAATTGTGCTCAGGAGCTGCCGAGGATTTTAGCAAAGCAATCCGGTGCACGTTATGTTGTCATATTAAGGTTGTTCATGTGTTTAGTTGTACTTTAATGCAGCCCTTACCACATTTGGTTCCGCTCATGAACTTTCTGAAACCACATTTTTGCAACTTTCATTTGAGTAGTTGTTCTAGGAGATGGATTCGGTAGGATCACTGGATTTCCTTCTGCAACGACTTCCCACCTACTCTTTTTAATCATCCTGGCACTGCCGTTTTTCTCCACCAACAAAACCCTTTGCACTGTTGGCGAACTGGCTTTTTTGAAATTGGATCGTGAACATTACTCATTATGTGTACTGAGCGCAGAGAAAACTTTCCTTTGGAGGCAAAATCGTCTCACGGTTCCGTAAACACGTTCAACATGTGCAGTTATTTTTGCTGCTTCGTTGTATTTTATAAGTTACGGTGTCCGCATATTGCTTCGCCTTTTATATCTGTTGCAGTTAGTCGACAATGGTGTCGCCGTTTATTTTTCGATATGTTGCTAAATAATTTATTACAGTGAACATCCAAGGGTCTCCTAAAATGGCGTCGAAGTCGTTGGCAAGAGGTGGTGAGTGCTTAAAAACTTATTATTCTTCGATAATTCGTTGAATACTGTTGACTGATGGTTGTGTGAAGATCTCCGTATGATCTCTGCCTTTTCATGGAACTAAGATTGTACAGTGGACGTCAATGGCGTTGGCCCATCCGCGGCCTCGAGAAGGACGCCATGCAACCGCGCCGCGCGCGCTGCAACCGATGTTTTCTATTGCTGTTATGCTCTTTCTAGCCGCTTTTTTACCCGATTCTAAGGATTTTCGACCAAATCGGGAAGAAAAGAGCCTAGAAATAACATTCCGAGGGCAGACGACACCGATCCCGGTGCGCGCGGCGCGGTCGCGCTGCGTGCCGCCATTGCCGTCCACTGCATATAGACTGGTAGCTTTGGAGTGCATGTGTGACTTTGTCTGCAATTACGACTGCAGCACGCTGTCGGCCAGCTGGCCATTGGTTCGGTCGATGGAAGGACGCCACGGTACAGGGTGCGGCAAAAGTACTGGTCGCCTTTTGTGACACATAAATTATATAGAAAATCGAAATTGGATGGAAGACCAAGTGTGACCGTTCTGCTGCCTAGAATCCTGAGAACAATGTAAAACTAAGACATGCCTGTATTCAATCCATTTTATCCCTAATTTTGCCAGTCGTCAACAGACAAGACGGGGGAAGGCTTCACTACTGCTATGCAAGTAGTCATCTTTGACTTGATCCAGAGTTTTTTCTAAGATGTTTTCGTGGAATGGGAACAGTGCTGAGAAATCTTAAGCCTTCCATAAGTCTGCTAATAAAAGATACTTTTGCCGCACCCTGTATACGTTCGGTAGGAGATTTTACTAAGAGGCAGTAGGAAAGTATCAAAATGGAAGGTATCACGCCATTAAAACTTACGGAAGAAAGTGTAATCGGATCAGCTAATCGGCCGACTGACACTACGCCACGGCCGTAATTGTAGACAAAGTCCTAGATGCATTCCCAGAGCTACCAGCCTAGAAGTGTGCACATGGCTTAGCATCCGATGTACCATTTCCTAGTATAAAGTTTACAGCTTACGGATGGAATTCTGCCAACTGAACCAGGATTGCTGAACCGTTTCACCCTTTAGATCCACTTATACTCTTCGAATCATATATTCATTCGGACCTGTGCGATTGAATTCCAAACAAACGAAACATTTTTCCGAAAATCTGTAGTCTTTTTCCCTTGTCAATATTTCAGAAGTTCTGACGAGGGTTCTTGCGGCACTCAGCCACATGCGTCTCTTGTGGAAGCTTTGGTCCTGCACTAGACACAAATGGATTAAATCACTATCCTTAGAAATCCATATTTAATTTTTGGAATGTGTTTCTGTACTTTGTGCTGTTCCAGAAATGCAATATTAGCGTACATCCTACCTTTTGTTGCTTTTATTTAGCATTAATTAATTAGTCAGCGTTAATTCTTCCACTGCATATTACTCTGATGGGACAGACAAACTGGTTATTTTTTGTTTTATCTTCTTCCTGAAGTCCTGAATGTCTCTAAATAGGTTTTTTTTAAGTTCTTATCTGTGAGCTGGTGAAAAAAGGCGGCGTTGCCCGGATTCTTTTTAGCTATCCAACTACTAAACTCATTGTAACCAATACTTCACCGCTAATCTCATTGGCACTTCAGTAAACTAGTTATACAGTATCCTTTGTCTTAGAACAAACAATGGCAAAGGGTTGGGCTCACAGCCGCTGCGTTTAGCAATTTTCGAATTTTGCTGTGATTTTGCTGTGCGCTCCTCTAGTTCGGATCCTTAATTACTTTTACCAAATTGAATGGTATTTACTTCCAATCTAAATCATGACTGTGAGAATCTGAGCAAATTTTTTAAAGAATCTTCTAATGTCATCAATTTGGACTAACCGCATAGTAATTGTCTTAGGAACTTCTGAAGAGACACCCATTTGAGTGATAGCGCTTCTTTCCTCAACTTCCAC
>KN732099.1:0-11372 GCA_000816745.1 Ancylostoma duodenale | reverse complement strand
GCCTTTTTTACATGTTCTTACCGACGGAGTTGAATCGCGGTGGAGACAGCTGCGTAAAAAGGAGCCCGATAGCTTGAAAGCGCAAACCTTTGGCTATTTAAATTTGAGAAAAAATTGGTACCTCAATGGGATAGATCTTCTGCTGTGGGTGCCCGATTACAACCATGCCTCTGAGCAAGTCAAAATTTTAGGTGAAAATTTTTGCACGTCTGTGCTGCCAGTACTTCTCAGTCCTGCGAGCCGATGAAAAGTCTTTCTATGGAGCCTACCTAGCGGTGCTTTATCTCCAAGTTTCAGATCTCCAGGTTCAAGAGAAAAGATTCAGCACGAGAACTACGGAGATGAGGTTTCGTCGATAAAAACGGCCTTTTTTACATGTTTTTATCGACGGAGTTGAATCGCGGTCGGAGACAGCTGCGGAAAAAGGAGCCCGATAGCTTGAAAGCGCAAACCTTCAACTATTTAAAATTCAGAAAAAATCTGAACCATAAGGGACTAGATCTCCTGCTATTCTTGTCCATCTGCAACCACACCTCCGAACGAGCTAAAATTTCAGGTGGACATTTTTGCACCTTCGTACTGCTGATCCTGCTCAGTCCTGCGAGCCGATAAAATGTCCTTTCGTGCACTACTTTCGATTATCTTGAGCCCACTACAAGCGCACGTTATTTTAAGTCGTGCAAAAAATTTAGCCTCGTAGGGGATCGAACCCTCGACTATGTAGATGACGTATATCGATATTTTTCATGATGAGTTCGAAGCAAATCGCTCGAGTAGGTCTGAACTCTGTTGTCAAAGCGATATTCGCCAACCGCTTACATTTCAACTTTTTGCAAAAATTCTGGATAGAGGGGATCGAACCATTGACGGTGTACGCAGTGGCTACTCCTACTGCTGCGATAACGTTTGAATTTGAAGTCGAGTTGAAGTGTCTGCATTTTCGTACTCATTTCTCATCTCATTTGAAATTTGTGTACGAAAGGGGGGGGTCGCATTTTTGGCGGCTGAGAGGGGGGGGGGGGTCGTATGGGGGTCTACTTTCTATCATCATCACGCTTGACCCTGATTGCAGTGCACAGATAGTGGTGGCAACGGATGCGCGGGTCTTTGACGAAAGATTGAGCTGTGGAACTAGATGGAGCTAGATCCTCGCCGGATCTGCTCCTTTGACATTTTCGCACGATGGAGGCATGTTGGTTCATAAGCATTTGGCTGTCAACCAGTTAGCGTACGGAGAGTCTACATTCTTTCTCAAAAATCCTTGCCTCACACCGCACGGCCCCTTAGCTCATCCACGCCACATCACCACATCACCTGTACGCATTATCATACGTGGTGTGGCGTGAATGAGCTCTGGTGGGCGGAGCGGCGTAAGGCAAGGATTTTTTGAGAAAGTCTGTACACACCGTTGCTTCCCCTCTTATGACATTTCCGGAAATTTCAAGCACTACTGTATCAGGTAAAAGGAGGAGTGCGAAGGCAGCGTTTGCTGACTTGGCAAATCACCAACTCTATTGTTTGAAAGGTCAGATCATTTACCATTGTTATAGATCACACGTCGGTAATGTGTAGAACGAAACCAGGAGAAGAATGTGGAAGGATGTTATCATCAAATAGAAAATCTGCGAACAGCATCAGGGTTCGGAACCAAAGAATCAAGGAATCGAAATAAGAAGAAGAGAGAGTGAGAGAGAAGGAAAGGAGAGAAGATGTTCTTTGCGGGGTGCGCGTGTAGAACGCTTGAATATTTGTTAGTATACCAATACATAAGAGTGTGCTAATTATGACTGCTTCACAAAAATATAGCTCTGAAAAGAGTGGCTCACCCTGTTGCGCACGCGGTCCAACGCGTCGCACCACGCGTGTCGACCGGTTGAGCACATTGGCGCGAATGTGTTAAACTTAAGATTTCTTCAAGATTTCTCACTGTTAAAGGCATGCAAAGCTGTGAGAAAAGCAATGAGGGACTATCGATTTTTTATGCGAAACCCTGGGTCTACAACCATACTGACCAGGAGCCGTATCCAATATGTTTGACCGTGGGAGGGAAAACACAGCGGATATATACCCGTTCCCACTGGCTTTTATCCACTCTGCTATCCAATATAACTCATCCATCCACGAGTTCATTTGTTGGCGCAGGTGCGGTGTCTCGATGCGAGACAGCACGAAATGAAGATGGAGTAGATCATGGATCGTTATCAAGTGGAAATCAACCGGGAAAAGATATCCTATAGTGAAACGAGTGGATCCGTATATCCGCGGCTATGTTTTTATTGCATAGCAGATTCACCAAAACACACCAACATATCCGCTAAAGCGCGTTTATCCGACTGGATAAACTATATTGGATACGGACCCAGAATTGCTTGCGCAAGTTGCAAAAAAAAATAAGATGAGTCACAGCAGAAGAACTTCTTCTTAGATTGGGCTTGATCGTGCGGCTTGTGCCCAGTAGTAAACGCTATACACGGTGATGCATCACACTGCAGGAGAGGTAGCAACACCTATGTCGCTAATCTCGTCGATCTATTGAATACAATTGAGCTTCTGTTCGAAAACACTACAATGAGAATTTCACTCGCTTCGGGTCTCCCGTTACAGCAGCGCGTCTCATTTTGCCTTTGCCTAGAACTTTAATTTGTCATGCTACAGATCCATTGACGTATGATCTGTTAGTTGGTATCTAAAAGTGTTGTATCAAAGGAGACCGCCCTTGAGGAATCCACTGACGTGGTACGAGAACGCTGGTATTCAGTTATGCAGGAGATGCTTCGCCAGGTTCCATCTGTGGGAGGCGGATACACCGAGACTACAAAGTTGTTCGAATCAGATTCTGAACGATGTAGATTCTCTGATCAAATTGTCTAATTCATCAGTACATATGCTCTAGAACGTATCTTCTTGTGTTAACTCCTATCCGCTCAGGAAGGTGGATGACAGAAGTGTAAAAACCACCATCATAAAAGCTTCAAATGTGGCGGCGAGTTTTGCAGGCAGCTGATCTCACAGCCATGACACTTTAATATAGGTCCAAGTTTGATGAATTTATTGCAAAAAATGTTTGCTTTTTATTTGTAGTCAGTGAATAAGAGTAATAAAAAATCAAAACGATTACCCACTTTCACTGCTAATATACAGAAAACAAAATGAACAAAAGTATAAAATGTCTTAACATATAGTACAAATTCAATCGTACTTCAAACAAGTGCTGAAAAACTTTAAAAAATTGGCTTTCTAACTAATTTGTCACAACTTAAGGTTGAAAGGAAATGATTTTCGAAAACGAGCAGCTGAAATTGATTTTTGAGGAAAAGGTATGCTCGCAATTTCTCATGCTTCTACCCCTGGTCGTCGGTGAAATTAGCATGCCAAGCATACCACCAGTTGAAAAGATTTCCAGCTGAAGACGGAGAATCTGCACACACCTGTGTACATATTTCCCTATTTTGACTGTTGTGGCACGCTCGAATCCGCAAAGAGAGTCGAGGAGTTTTCACCTGCTTTTGACAAGGCTTAAAGCGGCAGTGGAAACACGCAGACAGTGAAGCTTGATGAATTGTGCAACGTTTCGTTATTCACGGTTTTGAATCGAACGTGGAAGGCGCTTTGGATAGATTCTGCGAAAAGTTCTCCTAGTGACTTATCCAGTAGTTGAGCAGTATATCCGTTCAGTTTCCTCTACGGTTCGAATGTTAAGGAAGGCTTTGTCTGGCAACTCCAAGAAAAACTAGGTCGGGCTGAAGCACAGGTCTCGGAGGACCGTTGGCGACTGTTTCTCAGTTTACCCATCTGTAGCGACACCGTATGAAAACGTTTCTCATGGCTGGGAATAAAAACACTAGAAAATGTCAACAAGCCACCCATGATTTATGAATTCGCACGAGGTTCTAGTATTCAGGCGTCAGGATACGAATTGCAGAAGTTATCGAAAACACGGCACTGCAGCTCACGGTAGACATGTTTTCCATGGTCATGAGACCAACTGTGTGGGTTCGAGAAACGGGTTGGTGCTGTTACCGGAAAGTTAATGCGCGGCAGCTTCCGCTCCACAAGTCCTATAAGGGTAGAAGATACAGCAAGAGATAAATCCTTCTCATTACCTCAACGCCTCAAGGAGCACTTTCATCCTATTGCAATTCTCCTACTGCTTCCTCACCCTAGTCTACGTGTTATTTAGTCTCCCAAACAGCTAGTTTTTTTTTCTGTCCTTCATCGAACTAGAGCTCCAACATGACATCAGCGATTATCTCTGGCGGCCTGGTACGCATACAGACGAGTTTCCATATGAGCGTTTCCTCGCTTGAGCCTTTAGTTTTCTACTTGTATATGTATTATATGTATCAGCGATAAGATTTGAAGTATAAGCAATTATGACGGTAACAGTTGCCAGTTGTTATGGTATATTATGTGGCTTTCCTATGTAGTATGGATTGGGAGAGCAGGAGTTTCAGCGCAAACTCACTATTCCACGAATGCAGTTGGTGAATGAAGCATGAACAGATAAATGCTTCTTTGAGCGAAGGAATACCGTACGTTTGCAAGCATAGGACAAGGAAAATGCTTACGAGAGAAACGAAAAAAAAACTTGGCCAACTCAAGTTTTCTTGTCTACATTCTTCACTCAATTTATCATATAAGATATTAATCACTAGGCGCCATTAGACAGCATTTGAATTCCCTCAAACTTATAAATGCTACCTACTGAGTAGATAACAGAAAGGTTTTTTGCAGAAGAATCTTGTAATACGTTTTCAAAAAACACTAAGCTGTTGCTGAAGGGAGAAAAGTGATAATAAAACACTGGGTATCAAACCAGCTTTGATGATTGCACAGTTCATTCAACCACTAGTGAATACTGGTGTATAGATCATGGACTGATACGCGTTCATTTCAATCAATATCAAGCATGCTTACCCTCAGTCTTTGAATGCACCAGGATTCACTCCTTTCCGAATGCCCTATACTCATCGTAACAGATCGAAATCATGATAAACATGACGATTTAAAGGGTTGCTCCTGAATTAAGTTGTGTGATTTGCAAAAGAACTGCCGTCGCCAGGCATCGAACACGGCGAACACACCCAAATACGCCATATCTTATATCTCTCAGAACTAATATTGACACACACCGCGAATATTCCAGTAAACGTAGCGCGGCCCTAAATTGGAAGAAAAGGCGGCTAGAGCTAAATCAATCGTAGTTCTTGGAGAGCAATCATAGCGTTCCAGTCCTAGTGACATGTGGTGTTCTTCCAAGACTCTCCCAAGACCTCGACATCTTGTTCTGCAACTAAATTGTACGTTCACAATTCTTCCTGCGTGAACATTGTCGGCTGACATGGACAGAGGTCACAGTTTTGAAAAAAAAAAACACTAGCATCGAAATCAGTACACGTACCGTGACAAAAGTGGTGCTATTGCATGTCTGCTGACCTTTGATACCGTTTTTCTAAAAATGCAGGTCTCCCAATTTCAACAAATCTGATGTAGCAGCATGCATCATGAAATTTCGTCGAAAGTTACAGACCCCGTTATAATCCGAACCTGCTCTGTTCACTTTCTGTATCCTTAGAACATAAATATTTTGTTTCGAATAGACCAAATTTGAGCTTGAGTTCAAGTTCATCGCACTGTACATTTTCTTATGTTCGCGCTCTTCCGTCTATCATCGATCAACAAATCTGTTATTTTAGATAAACAAGTGAGCAGAAAATTTATCTGATAACTATACTCATGTGTATCCAGAAAGATCTCTTCTACACAACTCGAATGGTCAACGAAACCCTCGAAACCGGTTTTGAGCAGTTTCAGATGAAGTATGGCAAAGAGATGATGACCGACAATCGACTATCGATTATTTGTGAGCAAAACAGTATTACTTGTAGGTGAATAGACAAGACAGTTTTACAAACGTGGTAGAAAGAGAATTCATTTGAACAGTTTCCTGTAGAAAACAAATGGATTTCTCATTGCCAATGATAAACCAGAGATATGAACAGATTCAAAAGCAAATCAGGAGCAAGGCAAAACATTTTGACCGAGACTCTTTGCTGAATAGTCAAAGATCCGGATCTTTCGTTTGCTATATTCAGCATCAGTATAATTCCAAATATGTTTTAGTCCCAGATAATTTTACAGGTTTTCTTGAAATGAAATGAGTCTCCAAAAAAGGTGCACATAGATTGCTTTCAATTCATCTCACACAGCGTAATCACAACACTTATGAAAAAGCTGGACGCCACAACTGTCAATGCTTGATTACTATGACGGCGCACTCGCCGCCCCGTTATGATGTCATTTTGTCCAAAGTCAACGCTGATTGATTAACGGGAAACCGAGTGGCGAGGTAGAGCAGCCGTCAGGTATCCGGCGAGAGACGTTAGGTAGAGAGTCGGAGTGGGAATCTGAAAGCTTTGAAGCGGGTTTCTCCCATGAACTTCATGGGATGCACTAGGTCACAAAGTTGGTTACTACACGTATGAACATAATCGTTGTCCTCTGCTGCACTCCAATCTAAAAAGTTGTCTTCGGGAACATTCATGGTGAAAAAAGCACATGCAGAAGGACGGAGAACTACTTTTTCAGTGTACTGGTTTATTTCAATTTATCAATATTCAGCTTTCAAACGCAGTTACTACGAAATGGCGCTTATGGAAAAAGAGGAAAAAAGCTTATTCTTTGTCGTTGGAGGGACCAATATGCTTTAAACAAATGTGACTACTGATTGAGCGGCGGCAGAAAAATTCAGAGGAAATGCTCGAAAAATTAGCCCAACGTTCTGAATGAGAACCGAGAGTAACGATGTGTCTCATGGAACACGCCTGATGACATCTTCTCTAGATTCACTAAAGCTTCGAAGTTATATTCCAAAACGGATGGTCGGTAATGTTCTGTTCATGATAGCCCCCTCAAACTAAGTCCGCAACACATCTTCTAATAGAAGAAAATTATTTTAGGTGGACGAATTTGTGAAGTCATTCTATCAATTCTGTAAACAGTAACTCTGGAAACAATTTTGCTATGCAAGCTTTGACTGTTCTATTCCGATAAGCACTTAAAAGTAGGTGTTACTCGGGAACCGCTCATCAATTAGATTTAGAGAGCGATGGGTGATAGAGATGAAAGGTTTACCTTAGAAGAGCAGGAGAAGGAAGTTACTCGACGCCAAGAGGACTCAGCAAGGCGCACCGGCGAGCATAAAACAGGGCAAGTTTCATCACGCCTCTGCTCCACCATTTCCGCTCTTACATCTGGTCCATCAGCATTGCCATTCATCTCTTTGCGCATTCGCATAGCATGATGAAGATGTAAACACCTTGCTGCAGATCTGTCACTTTGGCCCGGTAAAACGGGCCACATCACTGCAGCGCAGTCAGGCCTTCATACTCAACGTCGTAAACATGGGATTAGCATTACAAAATTCACAGCGCTATTATAGAAACTGTCAAGTTCCTGCAGAAGCGCTAAGAAGTAAGCGCTCAGTATACCGCGGCTTGTCCCTCAGTAAGCTTTTTATACATGTATGTTAACAACTACTAGACTTTTTTTTCGGTTTCCATGAATGGAACTTGGAGCTTTTGACTAGGGTTGAAGATGACACAATTATGACTGTGTGCGGCAAGTAATTACAAACGAATACAGGCTAGGTGGTGTAGGTATTAATATGATAATGTAACGACGATAACGGATACAAGGCGCCACCCACAGCAGATAAACAGTTCGTTCCACTGCGACTCAGGCTTGAGCATGAAAATTTTGGGAATCGTGTTTCTTTTGAGTACTTATAAGCAGTTTTAATATCCTGGTTGTGAATGGCTTAAAACTGATACAGCAATTACCTTCATAGCAGTGAATGAACTGAAATTACTAGGAGTTCGTTAGATTTTTTGGAGGACGTGCTGCAATTGTTCCCGAGAGGAACAAACGCGAGCAATTATGATCACAGGAATGATTCGATTATTCAATCATTGGATATCTGCCGAAAAAGTAGTGCAGTTTCGTTCTCGACCCAAGCTCCCTAATAAATAATTAGCAAAACAGTAAATCACACAAGGTTCAGTAGACTAGGTGAGGTGAAGGAAGAGCCAGGAGGCACTAGAGTATTGCTCCTCTATGTATACGCGCACCCAACTTCATACTGCTTTTTCAGGAAACTAGTCGGAAGGAGAAGCCAATGTCATTGAAATAATCTTATAAGGGAAGGATACTTGGTCAGTATGGCCATTCATAGCGTCTTGTAGCACAACTCATCATAGACAGCTATTTAGGAAATTTGGAAAACGGATTAGCGATCAGCATTGCAAGCTGTATAAGACAATAAACAAGACGCTATGAACAGCCACACTGACCAAGTATCCTTCCCTTGTTAGTTGCGCATTCACTGGAACACTGCCCAAACAAAGCAAAAAAAGCGAACCGCATCGCTCTAGTTTGCAAGCAATGATCATCTACATCACAGCTTTCGTATTTTCCATGAACTAGTTGGCGTTCAGACAATTTGATTCCGCTGCATACATCAGGAAAAATTTTACTTTTGAGACAGGTTATTTTCAGACGGGTGATAAGAGATGAAAACTGGGAGTAGAACAGAAAAACACCTAGGTGACGTTTGATGAAGGTGGTCAACTTGCGGGCTTGAGGAGGGACAAAGGCGGTCACGCTGACGATTTGAATCCTTGATGATGGAGATAGTTTTAATGTTGCTTTGTCCTATACAGTGATTTCTGTTTTGCCCTTTCTTTCAATTTCTCCTCCTCATGCCCCCCATTTTCCTCTCGTGTGTCCTTTTAATTTCTGTTTCAGATTTCTTCCTCTTACAATTAGTTGCCGATCTTCTCTACTTTCATTCATTTGTTGAGATTGACTCCATGAGTTTACACTGTCAGCCTCCAATCGGTATTTTTTGGCTTTAAGATTGTTTAAGTGTAAGATCAACATGTTATGTGTCCCGATAGTACTAAATTACATCTCCAGAACACATATCCAATTCGCATGAACTGGGGACTGTACGAATGATGAACCTAATACAAAAGAGCACAGAGCAAAGAATGCTGAGAAAAAACTCGCAAATTGAGCCGTCTTTACTGGAAAGCCTAATGAACGAAAGCAGGTAAGATTAGCATCGGAGACAAAAACGCAAATCTATGAAATCTACGAAAAAAAAACATACGACGTATGAGTAAGGCGACAAAATACGAATAGGCGAAGGAAAACATCTAGTAGGTCGAAACATTACCGAAAACCGCTACGATTTGTGTAGTGGTGCCACTCCCCTTCTCGAGTCTACAAGTTGGTCCATTCCCTTGACGGTCACACTGGAGGGGTCCCGCAGGGAAAGCCCATTGATATAGTATTGCAGCGAAACGATGCGCCTGCTCGCGAGGTCTTCCATTGTGACGGAACCTGCAGCGTGTGCTAACGTGGCCAGACCAACGGCTGCTCTCGCTCCTCTTTCAAATCCACGGAAACCCATCGCTACCATCTTATGAATATCCCTGTCGTCTTCTGCAAATCCAACGTTGACAATGAGTGAGCCGTCAATATTCAACATTATGGCAAAATCTCAAGCAGCGAAACTGTATGAGTGGTGATTCCAAGGAACCACATAGGAGTTTGCCACGTGATATGTCAAACTGATGCTATAAGCGACAAATAACACAGGAAAGAAGCGTAGGATTGGTCCAAAGGAGGTTGAACGTGGTCGGAAAGTTTCCAGAAATATTTGGGTGAGCAGAAAGTGATGAAAAGAATGATACACAAGTGATTTAGGAAATGATATCCAAGTCTGATGATCGTTTCTAACTTTTTCGAAAGTCTTTCTCAGCTAATCTTCTATACATCTTTTGAGGTTAGGGCATTGTCACAACACATGGAAGCAAAGATGTAACCTTCCTCTGAGAATTCGAGCAGCTGCGGGTGGATAAACAAAGGCACCCTTGTTCAGAAATGGTCCAATTCAAAGAGCTCTCTCTTGCTCAGGTGGAATCTGCGGTGAAAATGGTGTTCAGATGAAATAATAATAATGGCAATTTATCATCATCCAGAAAAGCTGTGCTAGTCTGGGACAGGGCTTGTTATCGAAAAAACTGGAATAATTGACAAGAGCCAGACCACAGTTTTTTGTTTTTGCTGTTTTTCTTTATAAACGTGCTAGATTCCGAAAATGCCCTTCTCTTGGTAGTCGTAAATGTCCTGTTTTGCACAAATCGAATCACTGCACGCTTTCCATGTTGTCATAAAAGTCGTCCAAAACACGGTTCTTTATAGAAGCCCATTTCTCCCCGCTTTAGGTTGATGGACCGGTAATGTACTGTGGAATAGTTAGCTACACTCTTATTGAATGCATTGTCAGTGTTACCGGCCCCGGTGCTTGCCAAGGTGCCAAACAACAACTTATAATAGCGATAGTGGACTATTCCCAACTGAAAACAGCTATCTTGGTGAATGGAACCATTCCTAGCTTACACCACTACGCTCCCACTCTTGCATTAGATCGCTAGATCGATGCTTGATGATACGTGCTGACTGCAAAAAAAAAACCCCAGCCTTGAATTAAATGAAAGTGAGCATACAAAACAGATGTGGTAATCATCTACTGAAACCCTTGAAGACCCCGTATGCAAAAACAACGGGAACGTATATTACAATGTAATTTTGAAACTTAATTCAAATAATTTTTCTCGAATTAGTCTAGTCAGGTGGTAAACTGACCAGAGGAGGGTTTTTGATTACTCGTTCAATACCTTTTCCCATCCACTCTGTCAGCGATCACTCACTATTCCACTTGATTCACACTTCTACTCATGACAATGTTATACTCGACCTCATAATAAGTAACAGTCTCGACTGTATAAGGAACGTCTGAGTGGGTCCTTCCTTTTCAACTTCTGATTCTCAGTTGATCGCATTCGGCATTCCAATGATTTTCTCAGCTGAGGACAGCGAATTCAGCTATATTGATTGCATAAATGACGACTTCGATGTAAACTGTTTAAGGCTATTAGCTATTGATTGACATGACCCGATTTCTGCTGACGACTGTTGTCACTGCAGCAATCTGCGGGGACAGGAATGTACGTTCTTCCTAGTATGTTGCATTCTGCACTGCGCGTTCTGCACTGCACATAACCCACAGAAGCCAAGTGTAATTTCTATTACCTCTTAAGCAGAAGCTGAGAGTACGAAATCATATAACGAGAATTATTTTATTTTTGCTCAGCAGTTGCACCACGAGTCCCTATGCGTATTTGCAAACGAATAAACATGCATAATACATATTGAGTTGTAAACCTATGAATGCGCGGAAACAATTTGTTCTAAAAAACGATAGCAGGATGCTCTAATCGAACTTTCGTATGAAGTCATTCTCA
>KN732098.1:0-11373 GCA_000816745.1 Ancylostoma duodenale | reverse complement strand
GAGGTGTTTTGGTGGTGTTTCGAGCTGCTGAATGCTTGAAGATGCAGGTGACGATAATGTTGTTTTTTCATGGCCGCAATGCTCCACCACGGAGTCTTGCTACTTAGGCAAATTGGTAATGCAAAAAGAATAGGTTAATATCAATTTTGTAGAGCAGGGGTTGCGCTCTCGAATCTAATCGAAACTTAGCGAAAAAGTGGCAAAAACAGTGAGCGTCGATGGCGGTGCGGATCCAGCGGGCACGGCAAGCACGCTATGCTACCGCTGGAGTCGTCGCTATAGTGGAAAATCAGGATTTTCTTGATAGATTTTTTTGAATCACATTTGATGGTAACCATCAAGAAAACAGTATAGCTTGTTGTCGCGGTAAGAATTTTTGCCAGAGCTGTGTGGTCGCGCTACGTGCTTCTCGAGTCCGCGAGAAACGGCACTACCATCGACGCTACTGTAGGCGGACAAAGCTGCGACTGAAAAAAGAGCAGGGACTCAAATTAATACTAAATACTTCGCTTTTGCTTTGTTGGTGCTCCGATTTTCCTTTCACTTTTAATTTTCGATTCACTGGATTGCGTGGAATAGTTGGAGTCACCTGAAATTTTGATTCTCTTTGATCTGTTAGGCTTACTCGAAGGTTTTTGCTCGTTTTCTTACAATAATAAGTCTGAAGGTAAATGCAAAATGTGTCCTACTTTGCTAGAGCTTTGAGTCTAATTAACGTTTCAATCTGGGACCTTCATTCGAATGATTTATTCGAATAAATTATTCGAATAATTATTCGAAATTCGAGTAATCGAAAAAACCGATTTTCGAATATATTCGAAAATTCGAATATTCGGAATTTCCGTTTTTCGAATATATTCGAAATTCGAATATTCGAAAAAATCTATTTTCGAATATATTCGATTATTCGAATATTCGAAATTTTTTCGAAAATGTGCAAGTATACTGTGCAGCACAACCTAACCGCGCAATCGCTCGTTTTTCTGAACTTCAGCCTTCCCGCACTTTACCAGAAGAAATACTCATCGGAAAATATATATCAAAGACATTACTTGAAAATCAGAGCATAGTGGAATCTCCCTATGGAAGAAAACTATTGAAAATTGAAGTTTCGACGAAAATCAGACGCAACAGATGTCAAACTGGTATTATACAAATATCGTGAAATGCTAATAAGAAGAGGTGTCGGGTTACAAAAAACAACAAAAATTACGAAAAGCCAATAAAAGGACAAACAGTGAGAAAAGGCAGTGGGTTTCACGAGGACTGTAGCAAAACAGCTGATTCCGCTATGCTTGACGTAACAAAAGAAACGCACGTCACGCTTGTTAACTCGTCCAAAGTGTCCACTACCACGCGCGAATACTTCTCAAAGAGTTGAGCGCAGAGGGCATTTATGCTGCTCGTCTTGTACGAGATTTATCCGGATTGTGCTGAAGTTCCTCAAGAAATGAAAATCTGAGGAACGAAGGTTCCCATGGGTGCTACTCCTAAACGGAATTTTCAACCTCATTGCCGTTCTTCAGCAACCTGTTCTATGTAGTTCGAAAAAGGCTTTTTCCTCTACAACACTATAAACATGTGGTTCACAGAAGTATTGATTGCCTTAAGAAGAAAAACGCCAGTCTGGGAAATTCTTTGTGTTCATTGAGGACCAAGAAGCACCCAATCCATTTCATAGCCTAAAAACTTAATACGTTCGCGACCGCGGGCACGACCGGCCGTGCACTACCCATCTAGCGCCATGTCTTTGTGAAGTGTCAACAGCTAGCAAATTCTTCCGGAGTAGCGTAGTAACATGTAGAGTATCACACACACACACAGTGGGCAACAAATTTTTCCATTAGATTTTTTGTACTAGAACAGCTAGAAGAACAATGAACCTCAGAAAAATTCTAACAACGACAAATCAGCAGACAACAGAAATGGAAGGAACCTTCGAGGACTAGGAGAGAAAGGATAACTTGGTTTTCATATGGGAAGGAAAAATTGCTACCGCGTGGGACCACGTGCTCGACCAGTCGAGCACGGGCCCCGCGTCAGTTTCGGAAGAGTTCCAGTAAGCTGAGAAATCGAAAGACGTTATAGAATTTTCTTTTTTTTGCCACACCAGGTTGTTGAGGTTGAGACAGATATTCGTTTGCGACCTTCGAGTGGCATTTGTTTGCATTTGTATGGCATTTTGGCTCTTTGCATGACGAGAAAATTCTATGGGTACTACTGAAAGTGCCCAGGTTTAAAGGTGAACGAGCATGGAAGCTGTTAGAAGACATATGTACCGCTGAAAGGAGGTCATTCCACCATAACACGGCCAGATAGGAAACTCCAGTTCGAAGTCCGACGACTCTAATAAATATCAATAGGTTGCTTGCCTTCAAAAAATCGGTTACTGCTTACTGCGCAAATGCATGCCTTTCAAAACCAATCATTTAGCCTTATAGTGTCTGATATTTACACGTCCGAATTTTACGCCAAGTAAGTTCACGGTGATTTTGAGCTTGCGGTCAGAGCCTCCTTACCAACTTATCGGTGGCACGAGAAGATGGAACGTGTTTTTGACGTAACGGCACGAAGATGATTTAATCATTCGAACATGAACAAAACAAGTAACGAACGCCCATAGAGGGCATAACGTAGGCAGTCTCGTGGTCGTGACGCCCAGTTAAATACGCTCGAGCTTTGTTGCCACCTTCACAAGGGCTCCTATCATTTGCGCATGTCTTCTTCTTCAATGGTTCTTGTCCGATAGCATCACAATTCCTTCTTGTTTTACTTTCGTACGTCCAATTTATCAGTCCACATTAAAGGTAAAACATGATGTGGAGATTGCTGCTTCCTCTCATTGTCCTCGCTGCAGTCTCCGAAGCAAGGATTCAAGGGCAGTGTTTGTGTGAGCCGTACAGGAAATGTGAAGAGAAGTTCAAACCAGCGGTTAGCTTCAAGAAGTGTATGCGGACGTGTAAGGTGAGCAGAAGATCGGTCTCTGTGCCTTGAGATAGGTGATATCTCGGTTATTTTTTTTAGCAAAGAGTGAGCGACGATGTTCCGGAGGACTTTATCCAATGCTTATCTCAATTCGACCACGTGCTCACGAAAACACTCAAATGTGCATATGAAGCAGTAGGAACGGGGTGAGTACTTCTTCTCAATCAGTGTAACAAATGAAGAAAAGGAAACATTTTGAACAATCCAACGGAAAGATATCCATAACCATCCTTATCATCGCAGAAGGGAGTAGAAATCAAGCCTCACCGTTTTTCTTTTACACCTCTCATAGAAACGGTTTCAGATGCACGAGCAGCGAAAAGAATGTGTTGAGCAAACGGAATTTCACGCTGTTTGAAGACATTTTCTTGAAGGATTTCCACGAGATCGCAGAGAAAGTTGGTGAGTTCTTACCACATTGTGGTCGTCAGTAGGGCTGAGAAGCCGTTGCTCGTGCTCACGTAAACGGCTCGTCTGCCGTCTCTTGTAGTTTCGTTTGATTGAATCAAAGTAACATTGAAATCAGTACTCAAACGTGATCACGATTATGAACAAGTCTCATCTAAATTGATAGCCTATGTCAACCACAATTCCGTTGAAGAAAACTAATTCCAGCAAAAAATCTTGGCGGTAGTACAGAATGAGAAGCGCGGTTGAGATTATCCAGAAGAAACGAAATGACCCCATATCCCAGCCATTAGCGTCTATTAGGCCCCGCCGTTCCCCTCTGTGAAGGCTATATCACTGAAACTCAAACTCTTACTGTGATAATGAAGGCATACAGCTCATTCATAGGCTGTTTATTTTGCGAAACCTCCAGATAGTTGTAACATGCGCAGTATTGTGGAGAGTTATGCAAGTTTTAGCTGTAGTTTCCTAGACTGTTGAGCGGAGGGAGAAGGCTGTAATTCACCAAAAATACTCAATTCTAAACTTCTTGCGAATGGTCCTAGCTCTACCAGAGTACATAATCCAGTGAAATGGCATCTCGCTCACAAGAGGTGAAGTATGTAAAAGAGATGCTAGTGGTCCAGATCCTTTTACACACGCCCCATCCTCTGGGTCTTGGCACTCTGATTGCCTGTGCATGGTCACATTGCATTGCTATCACATTTTCACTCCGGTCGATCCAGTGATGTGCTGCGTACGGGTATGGATCATTGGAGTCCATTACATGCATGAAGCAGCAAATTGTAACGAATATTCATACTTTTCCAAACATCGTATAGCAAGATGCATCTTTATCCTGAAGCCTCCAGCACTAGGCCTTGAAATTTTGTGAATTAAGAAGCTAAAAAAAATAGAAAAATAGGTCAACACAGTAGCTTGACTAGATTTCGTCTTGCCACAAGGACACTATGTATGTAACTCAGATCATTGCAATTTCAGGGGTTGCTCACGAATTCACGAACAAAGCTGTCGAAAACATGAACCGATGCCTCCTGAGCTGTTTCTACCCGGCTGAGAACATCTGTACAAGATCCTTGAAGTGCGTTTCTCCTTCCTTCTTGAAATTTCTGCCTTAAATGAATTCGTTTTGCAGATGTGGGTTGTTCATGCCGAACGAGTTGCGTCTCATGGATAATTTGTCGAAATGCGCATTGAGAAACGACGTCTCTAAAGGCATTATGATGGAGATCGCTACGTGCCTGCGTGAGTTGTTGTACACAATTTGTTTACTCCGCTGAAACACCCAAATGTTTTGCATCAATAAGGAACTAGTTCTCTATTCACATTAACTGGCATGGGCGTAGCAGCACTGCAATTTCCTTTTCAGGACCCGTCACCAAAAGATCCGAGGAAGAATATGAGGAGTATGCGAATTGATCGTCAACAGGGTTCAACAATAGGAGCAATAGCGGCTACGCACTGATCTCATCCATCATTATTTGTTTCAAATGGGTCTCTCATCTTGTTATTTGTGAAGTTCACATATTTTTCATTCATATTTGTACAGTAAAGATCACACATGTCAATAAATAAGTAAAACAACAACAATTCAAACAACAACATGGTCTCGAACCATCGCCAGTTGCACGCTATGAGAGGTGTGGAACGTGTCATCGTGGTTGAGGTTCTCGAAGACCTTTTCGCCCATCTGGCCGGCGATTTGTGAGGTCACCTAAAAGAAGTGGTGACTTTGCTTCGATGGTTCACCTGACATAATTTTAACTAATGATTTTAGCTCGAATTCTGATTCTTGCGAACCAATATGAAGGGCGAGATCCATCATATAAAGAAATTCCACAGAGAAACAGGAAGAAGCATTTCAAATCTGGTTGTAAGGATCCTTTTAATTTTCCGTCTATCACTTGCCCTCAGCACATACTTTTGCAAAAAGTGATGTGATTCTGCTGTAACTATCCCAAGGGTTTGATTTGCAGATATCCCAACATTTTTACCCAAGAATTGCAAACAAGACTTGTTGATTACACTTAGTACATATTTCGTTTTTGATTACAGAATCTTCCTGGAGGACGGTATTAGGGACTTCACTACATTTCAGCAGTTTTCCAGTGCGAACTTTGCTGAAATGCAGCGAATTACATATGATCAGGATCTATGCAATGATCCTAACCATTCTTCAACTTTTGATTTAAAAGAGTGAAGAAAGAGGATTTGAAATGTGATTATGCGGTGGTGAATGCAAATAAATGTAGTCCAAAGGGGAACGAAAAGGAACAGCTCCCAATAACTCCATAAAATTCCAGTTAAGTTCGGTAAATTTTTAACTTTCGCATGGTAAATTCCCATCCATTTTTACGTACATCGAAGCATAAGCCTCTGCTCGCTCGATAGATTTCAAGATTTTTTCATGAGCATCTTTGATTCCATCACTTTGAAGGCGATTCCGAGATTGCTCTCATCCTCACTCGTACCCGCATGTTCTAGAGCCATTTGACCCAGTCGCTCTGGCGAATTTTTTTTTCTATCTAGGGTACGCTGGTCAGAAGCATGATCAGAACTTGAAGGACGTCACAGCATAATTGCTCCTATTATCTCACTTACTTCAGAATGCTTGGAGGCACTTATTCGGTTACACTTTCTGGTCATGAGCGATTGATTGGACCTGATAGGTCAAAAGGCACCCGCAGGGAGACCCAGCTGTGTGAAGGGCACATTAGTTACCTGTCACTACCAGTGGCTCCGTATGTCACTCTCATTTCCCACGACCCAGTAGCGAGATTCGTGTACGTTCAAAGAAGGTTCTGAGCTTCCCGCTCTTCAAGAGTGGACGAGTTTCTCAGCAAAACGTCATATATGCTGTAATTTCTACCACTACTTTTCATTGCTGGCTGAGATGAATCATTTGAACAAAGTACAGTAATTTTTGCCCTTAGGACAGCCCACTTTAGAACGACGGGTAGATCATTACCTTCCCGTGAATGTTCATGAATCCCGCCACAGAATGTATGGTACTCTATCACAGGAAAGGGTGAGGATGTCGGTGACACAAAGATATAGTAGTTTTCTTATTTTTCATTCTAATGGGCTACCCCTCTCAATGGTTCTCAAACCCACTTCTCCTACATATTTGAGCGAGATCTATGGATACACGAAACCCAACTGAATATGTGAGGAGTCAAAATCTCAGGCGTCAAAACCTGACCTCGACGTAGTCAAAATCCTTAGTCGGACACGAAAAAAGAAAAAAAAAAAGAACCGATTCTTTCACAGCGGTATGCATTCCATCCCAATTTTGAAACTCCAGTTGAAACCCTACATTATGACCTCCTCGCTCCCTTATCTCTTCTCGAACTTTTTCAATTTCCATTCAAAAAATTTCAAGGGTAATTCCATTCAAAAAAAACCCGCACTCTTTTTTAAACTCTACGTATTTATGAACTCTCGTTCATAAATACGTAGAGTATACTAGTTGGAGGTTCGGGTGCACACGTCATGGTGAGCTATCAGCACTGACAACCTAAAGAGCGTGAGAAAAGAAATTTCCAAAGTGCGAAGGTCAACGGAGATGTCGGCTCTACATGGAAAATTCTGGATTTTCCTTGTTCAGGTTAAGTAGAATAAGAAAAAAAACTTACAAAGGTTTTACAAAAAAAGGAAAGAAACTATGAGTAAGAGTTCCGCTACATTTTTATTTTTCGAGTATTAAACGGCTCCTCGACAGGTCTCTTTCAACATTTACTTCAAAATTCTTCAACACTGCCGCCATTCTCCCCATGAAAACATAATTTCTGCCTCCTTCAAGTGTAGGAACTGCCCAAAATCTTAATGGTTCTGCAGGACAAATTAAAGAGCGGTCGCATGCCTTAGTGAGATGAAATGTGGAAACCTAACGCCGAGCAAATACAACCACCCCGTTCTGAACAGTTTTTGGTACCACTCACCGTGACAGAAAATACCCATGAAGCATTTATTTGTAAGAATTCGAAATGTGATGTATTTTTGATGTATTTCACACCTTAGTGATGACATTTTGTTGCTGCCCTAAAAAAAACTGATCGATACTCAAACGTTGGAAAACTTACAATTTGAACAGTCTTTCGACGTCATTTTCCAGTAAATGTTCACTATATTTTTTTAGAGCGGACTGCCACAAAAAAAACTGTATGTACTTCTGAAAAGTTTGCAATCGACAAGAATACAATAGCATTTTCAATTGCATCAATAGTAAATTGTTGGTATAGATTTGCTCTTCGTGGCGACTGTTGATAAAAACTGACTGGTGGCGTACTTATTGTATTGTAACGTACCGCTCCACCGCATTCCAGTCATTGTTGACTTCTCCCTTCACTTCCTCTTAGTGTTTATGACAATTAACCTTCAAAAACAGTGCGATGTTTCGCGTTCGGAGAGGAAGTTGCGAGAAGGGGGAGAGAGGGTTGGAAATTCACATAAATTATTGGTTGTCAACCACACTCATTCTCTCTTACTTCCGCAAACCTTACCCGCCTACGATACTACCCAGCACGTCCTCAAATATGACATCAAAGAGCAGAAAAACAGAAAAGGACAACGATGTCCCGTTTATTTTTCAAATATCACGTTACACAGAGGTCGACAGAAATGAATGTTTGATTTTTAACTTTTTGTTTTCACCCATAATTAGTAAGGGTATCCCCAGACTTCGTCATTCCAAAAAGAATGAAAGTGAACCTGCAATTGAAGTGATAAGATTAGCGAAACTGATGAGTATCGATGGCTACTTCGCATCGCCCGAGGAATCTGCGAGTGTCCTCAGGGTAGGACCTGATGGTACAAGCCCAATGTTTGACCAGAATTTAAACGGATACAACTAATTCTCCTAAAATTTACACAAAATTCGAACAAAATCCGCTGGCTTTTTTTTTGGCCTAGACAGTTTGCTCGGAGTTTATCCGGACTGGGTATCATGGTACGATCCTCAAGCAAACCAAAGATGCTCACAGCATGATCGGTAAATGTCTGATGAAAGGTTCAGGTGTGAAATTTGGTTTGCTTTGCTAGCATGGTTATGTGTTGGTGGAATATATAGTCCCGTAAACCGAATGTGTGGAATCAGCATAGTCCCAGAGAGAGATTACAGTGAGATCCGTACCCATATTTAAGGAAAGGCTACAATACATGTGTGATCAGGGCCATCTCGCTTTACTTTTGGTTCCTTCATTGGGTCTGCCTCGCAGCCGCTCAGCAACTTCGTTGCGACATGGTTACGATGCAGTTGCCAGCTAATTCTGACGCGATCTGACACGCGCCGCAGGTACTCTGACGGCTCTATCCTACGTATGTCGTTAAACCTTGGGCAGCTGATAAGTGTATTGAAACCCCATTGCGGTGTAGGTGGCTCGGAATTGCGAAGCGGGTTGGAGAAGAAAGAAAAAAACCGAATTGGAGTGAGCTAGTGTTAGCTGTAACATCTGATTAACCTACCCTATTGCAGACTATGTGCCCGACGATCTGGTCCTTCTTCGAGTGGATCGTGAATATGTGCTTGCCCTCGTAACCGACTTGGCTATTGATATCCTGCAGAAAGAAAGAGCTTTTATGCTTCTTCCAGCGAATAGGAACGCTGGAGAGCTAACCTGAAGGAATTCGCTTTCACTGGGACAAAAACCCGAATAGAGGCCGGTCACTTGATTGCAGACTGGAATCACACTGAACACACATCCAGGGATCGCAACGCCTCCCACCTGGAAAGCAACCTTATGTAAGGAATATTTAAGGCGCATACAGGGAGAGCAGCTAACCTGGAGGCTGATCCCGTGATTCGGACCAGCCACTCCCACGAACGTGTCAATGTACTTGGTCAAAGGTCCACCAAGATACTCGCCGGAGTCGACACATCGGCCTGAAGATGATCGAGGATTTCAGCAGCGCTTCTAAGAAAATTTTACGTATTCCGATAGGCAGTTTTTCATTCGAATGTGTTTTGTTCGTCATGCGTAGCACAGAGCGAACTGTTACAGAGTATAGAATAAATACTGTCCCACAATAAATAGCGTACAGAAAACGTATGAAGCCACACGGTCAAGCCTCCTCCTCAAGAGCAACTTAACCATATCCAAAGGAAGAAAAGTAGTTGCCCCCATGTGCCTTCCTTTTGCGCGTATTACAAACTTCAAAAGCTCAAGGTATGACTTCACTGTGGGCCACGCGCTAAGCTCACATTCATCGGCAGAAAAACGCTAACGACTGAGCAGGCCTATGATCCACAGAATTATAGCGAATATGTAGGATGTTGTGGTGGGAGCTGATGTCCTCAGTCGACCCGCTTCACGAAATCCTTTCGGGATATATTGTGATTTTCCTTAAAAGGAAAAACTTCCCTATGCTCTGGCAGTGAACGTGAAATTCTTCAAGTACAGGGGTATCAAAAAGTTTCCGGCTTCCGCTCGCCTGCTCCATATTTCTGTACAGTTTTAGGAGCATCATGTGGGGTGGAGCCTTTCATGTTACTCTGCAAAGTTTCATGAGATTTCGTTGGACCTCCCAGAAATAAGAACGTTTTATTCAAGCCAAGGTATGGTTATCGCTCAAAAAATGTGTATCCAGCGAGAAGCAACCGACGAATTTTTGTTTTGTAAACGAACTTCTTCGGGCGAAATCTAAATCGGCCCCTAAATTCTAAACAGTGAGGAAGTCTTCTAGCATCCCCACATAAATTTTTGGAACTCAATTGCTTTTAATGGCGTGACAGTCGGTCAGAAACGGAACGACCTCTGATCAACGAGCAGAGACAAGGAGAAGACAGATTACTGCCTCTGTAGAAAAATCATTGAGCATCGCAGACAGACTTTAGGAGCAGAAAGTGTGCAAGGGTCCAAGCTATTCAAAACATCATTTGGAAATTTTCCAAGCAATCATCTAATTGTTTTATCCTTCGCAGAACATTGAGTGTCTAAAACCTTTTCGGCGTTTGACAAGAAAATTCCAGTTGAACATTCAAAGAAGATTTTTGGGGTTTTTGTTGAAAGCGCAAAAATATTTTGTAGCGTCTTGACTGCCGATAAGTGGCGAATTCACTGCCAAGATTTGAAGTCCCAAGTATGGAGTAGTGGGTCAGGATGGGCAGATCTCTGAGACCAGTGCGATAGAGCATGGAACCAAGGGTGAGAAATGTCTTGTCCAAAGTTCTGTGGGGTAGAGAAAAGATCGTGGCACCTGACCACCTGTATGGAAACCCCTATGAAGTAGACAATTAAATCGCTACTTTGTTCCACCCATTTAGGAAACGAGTCAAGAAAAATGACTGCGGAAATTCAACCATGGTATTCAGGCTCTTCAACGAGACATCCTTTTTCACAAAATTGTATTGCTTCATAACCATGCGAATGTATTTCGCTAATGCGGCCTGTTCGTAGACGGCGTCTAGGCACTAGCTACTAGAATCCAAGAGAAAATCTGAAACGGCACTCCAGCAGAACAAAACAAATAACGAAAGAGAGCCTACTTTCGGTATTTAAATTGGGGTGATAAAAACTCCTATAAAATTGGATAAGTCTAATAAAACGACAAGATGAAGAGTGTTTTGGTCTTTGAGGGATGCGCATTTACTTCCATAAAAATTTCACTGCGTTAGCTAGTCTGCAAGTGGTCCAGGACGGAAACTTCTTGATACCCCTGTATGTGTAAAATGATATATCGAAGAATTAGTTGCTTCCATGGGCTACCGAGCACTGTGGAAACGGCCCCGTCATTCTTCAGCTGGTTGGAGCCCCCTTACCCATCAAAGTGAAAACCGCCCTGGATTGGAGCCTTGCCAATCTGCCTTTGTCAATCCCTGCGTCCGAATGGATGGTCACTTCTTCTGACTTCCATTAATTTTCAGTTTGGACAATGGTGGAGGAGACCTGTGAGAAAAATAAAAAGAGGCCAGCTTTCCGTGCACTCATTCACACAATCGACTTTATTGGAGAAACGCAGATGCAGTGAATGTTTATGTGCCCT
>KN732097.1:0-11375 GCA_000816745.1 Ancylostoma duodenale | reverse complement strand
CTTTGTTTACTTTCTTGTTTACTACTCCATCCAACAAAAAACCACACATTCAGGAAGAATACTTACCTCGAATATAGGTTCTCGTTCACGGCTTGGTGTAATAATGTAAGTATGTGTATCCTGTTGAATCCTCTTAATTGTTGCTCCTTTTGGTCCAACCACAAGTCCTACAACCCGAAGAGGTACACGAACGTACAAAGTGACATGACCAGGTGCAGGCGCTCCACCTATAATATCTCAATGCTTTGATGAATGCCGACAACATGTCAGTGACATTAATAACGACTGCGCGCGTACCATGCGAATGACGTCGGCTGGCTCGGATTTGCGTAAAGTGCTCAGCGGCACATTCGATTTCTCTTTTTGCTTCGAGCACATCTTCGGCTTTTCCCGTGACGACAAACACTGGATCCTCTCCTCGGATTGGGGTCTTGATGTAAGTGTTAGTTTTTGCCCGTAGTGCCTTGATCTTGCATCCTGAAAAATGCACATACGTGAAAAGGGGAAAAAGCATGGGAACGTGCTTTTCTAACAACTTCTATCCTGAAAATCTTGTTAAAATCTGCACTTCAAACCGATATTACGAAAGGTTCAAGCGCAAATCTGAATTTATTTCCTGACTTGCACTGCTAGAACTACAAACTTTTCCCCTCCACTAGCATATTACCAAAGAAATTGAGGTGCAGTTTACCACGGTAGCAATGGCTGTTCCCCCTCAAAACCTCCACAAAAGAGAAACCCCAATATCTGTACAACCTTGAAAGCGGGAAAGCGGATAATGATCCGGACAATAAACAGAAAAATTGCCCGTTTACGGCTTCCACCGCCACAATTGCAGATTGTTGCACCTGCTCTGCATCTGCAGTGCAAGTATGAATAATACGTGGCCAGAAATAGTTTGAAGCAAATCATAAGGTTAAGTTATACTTACTAATTAGTTTGCAAAGCTGCAAAAATATGAGGTTTCGTTTGTTAAAAAAATTATATGGAAAAAAGTGCTAGTAGGTGTAAATATCTTGCAACGATATGATAGGTTTCTCGCCTTACTTTATTACCTTATGGGAAAAAGCATCAACAGCGTCATTGTTCTGGCATATCCTTCAGTTTCACGGGAAATTTCCATTCAATCCGTAACGAACGCGTCAACTCTAACAAAGGCGCTGCTCGAAAGACGCACACGACACGGCGCAGTCGATTCAAATTCGAAATACTTTGTTCGCATCGGCTGATTCATGCGCATCTCAACATGTACAAAACAAAAGTGCACATCCCTTGTTTCCGAAGCTTTCCGACGACAATGAGCATACCCGACGATCGCGTGCCGCGTCGCCGCCGCCGTCCGAATCAGGAAGTGCTGACAGGAAGGTAACGACGATAGCTCATGCGTGAGTGGGGCGGCTGGTCGGGGGCCATCATGCTCAATCGATATGGTCAACGCCTGGTCACTCACAGCGTAATCCCATGCCTCGTCGACCTCATCTACATCGCAAATACTATTTCCCACCATCTGTCCGCGTAAATATTTATTCCTAATGTCATACGAGACATTCGGTCGCACACGCCGGCGATCCTCTCATAAACAACAAGTTCTAGATGACGAGGAGGAGGAGGAGGAGGCGGCCGCGGCGGCAAACGAGGCGCGAGAGCTTGCATACGTTGCGTTACATCATCTGAGAAAACCTCTTCAAGCAAATATCGCAGAAACAGGCTCTTACGAGAAGGAACAGAGCTAATTTAGTGGGCAAACAACCCCCAAACAACTTTCTTCCAAAAACAAATCGAATTACACTCAATATTTTGAAATTATGCACCACTATTCACCCCACTTGCAGCGAGCACCACTCAAAACCTTTGAAAACCTGCCTACTGACTTGGATGAATTGCTTGACATCACCCTATGACGAATCTCTTCGAAATGAAATTCACATTTGGGATTCAGTTGCTGCACGCACCCAATTCCAAGGAGTTACTTCAATTTCGATGCAATTGCAGCTCAGTATTCAGCAAAAATGTGAGGGATTAACAAAGAAGAGCGAGAATGCAGAAATGTTCTAAAATAAAAAAAGAGCCGTAACGCACCAGTGATACCCTAGAGATGAGGTTTAAACATTTGAACTAACAATACGGATAAATCTTCTTCTAAGAAACCTCCATCCAGATAAATAATGATTTTCGACACTCGCAGTGACAACGGAACCTTTCCGCCCTTTTTGCATAAGTCAATGTACGACCCGATACCTTCGTAAATCGAACAGACAATGAACTTCGTCGCTGTCTTGCCCTTCATTGCACAACAGCGTTCATCCCGACAAAACCGTGGACCAATTCTGGCGGCAGATGATTACAAGAAACGAAGGCTCACTCACGCAATGAGACATACCGCGCAAAGCACTCGAGAAATGTGTTCATTATAGATGCACACGGCATCGACTCACAGCATAGTGCATTTGCTGTTCAGACGTCATTTCACAATTAGCAGCACACCGTCAGCTAACAGCGTCAACCGTTGACGGTTCGCAGCATAGCTATTAGAGAAGATTCGCACCTAATGCACATTCCCGTCTAATTAAACTGAAACGTCACTTGGTAATGTGTCCCATCAGCGAATAATAGGTGCATTTTGTCCGCTACACAACGCCAGACCCATTCATAACCCCTTCAACAACATATTACAACCAGTAGCAGAAGTCTTTGACCCCTCTATCAAATTCACTGCTAGAATTGCTATTCCAGCATGGGCGAGTTATGGAAAACAAGCGGAGTGGGCGGCGAAATAGCATGAGAGGGGCGGGCTGGGCGCGGAGACGCAGACAATTAAGGAGGACGCCAGGGACGGAGAGCAACTTGCGGACGACCAAAGCTCGTCAACGCAGCGAATCGAGGTAATTGCCGCTCACAACACCATTGCGCGACTACCGTATCCATACAGAAGTAGATCACACTTAGGTTTAGTTGTCATCAAAATGGAGGTACGGTTGAGAAGAATGAGAAGATCCAAAATAATCGAAAGAAGCGGTAATTTTGGCCAAGATTTTGCTTGGAATTGAGATTTGCATGGGTTTGAGGGCTTTATAGGACGTGACAAACAGCTTCCCGTATCCTAAAGGGTCAGTACCCCCACTCCTTCCGTACAAATACGCACTGCTAGCGCGACAAACAAACGATCAACATCCTTCGAAATTGCCCGCGAAAACTGGGCTGCCAGTTTTGAACGCCATATCACACAGTGTTCAACGAAAATATCGATTCACCACTCAAAATAGGCTAATATCAAAAGAAAACACATGTGAAACGCACAACGAAAGAGATAAGAACGAACGAACGACTAAACAGCGAACGAATGGTCAACCAACCTTGTCTGCCAACAATTTCGGCTACATGCTCGCTGCTGGGGACTTCCACGCTTTCAGAGCAGTTCCTGGAGCCGAGTATTCCTCGAAATGGTCCCATTTCATCTAGATCGAATGTGGGCGATGCAGATGCGTCGTCACCCATCTCATAGAACCATGCCCCAGGTAGTTGGCCTTGGCACCCGGTTGACTCTTCCTTCATCCTGGAACACAAAAATGCTTCAAAACATTGTAAAGATAAACACAAGAACACTAACACCGAATGAGAGTGAGAGAGACGCTATAGATGCTGCGGCGATGACGGTGCTCATCGCGAGAGACGAGGAACTGGGCAGAGGCGATAACGCTTCAGATAAGCGCGACAAATAAACATAAAAAATCGCGCAGGCTCAGTGTGTGAATTGGTGGAACGGGAAAAACTGAGGACGATGAGCTGGTGAAAAAGGATGGGATCGTGTGTGTCTGTGTGTGGTTGGTGGTGTGTGGGGTGGAAAATTTGCGAGATCAGCACAAACAGCACGCAGACGCAAGGCGTCTGGCAATCGATAGCAGACCGCCTTACTTGACTCGCTCTCCGCTCTTCAAACTCGCTAGAAAACGACAAAATACAATGCGTTAAGTGGAGAGTGCTGACAGGCAAAGTTTCTCGAAGTGAAGATCTTTTCGAGCTGCAAACAATATGTGAATGGTGGTGCGCATTCAAACACGACGGCCCTACACACCAGAAGCCACAGCCGCCTGCCGCATCCGCACTTCGGTCCAGTGCTCCAGCTAGTGCCAGGTCGAAATCGCGCGCCATTGTAGATCACATGCGCCGGTGAAGATCAAGACATATCTTCCACCGTTTTTATCATTGAAAATCAAAAGTAGTCAGAAAAGCAAGCCGTTCACGGCTGCTTTAAGAGTGCTCAAAAATACAGCCATCCTGGAAGCGTTAGGATGCAGCAACAAGTCCGATTCAACATCGACCTGTCTGTCACGCCTGCCTGCCTGCTGCTACTGCTCTGCGGCGCCAAGCCCCTCGGGAGCACGCGCTAAATCTTGCGCCAAACGAGCCCGCGGACGAATTAGATAAGCGCTTCTCTGCTAGTGCTAGAATGTCGTGATTGCAGGGATTCCAAGAAAACTCCCCAGCAAGACATAATATCCGCCGAATCCCAGGTGACGCCAACTCGTCCCCGTACTTTCCACACGGCTCATTATTTTCCGCATTAAATTGTGGGGCATGGCGTGAAAAATTGAATTCACAGTTCTGTGCAGAATGGGAACTTCGTGACAGGCACCGAGAATATTGCAGATTTTCCTGGGAAACAAATTTGCTTCAAATTATCCTTCCCACAAACAACTGTGATCTCAAAACCCTAGCCACCAGAGTTAGGACGAATAACGTTTTTGGTACTTATATTCGAATGAGAATATTCGATTTGGAGTTAATTCAAAAAGAAGAGTCTAAAAAGGGATAAGCACAACAGTATTGAGCAAAGATGGGAAGAGTTTTAGAGCTTTGTCTCTTTGGGAAAATTCAATCTTTTCCAATCGAATCCTAGAACATCTAGTGAATTAATTGAATTTATTCGATCTCCATTCAGGCCTAGGTTTACCAGCTACCACCCATCTACCCCCTCCCCATAATAATAACCTAGCCAGTGCAGCGAATATAATGGTAATGCAACTGCATAATTGTTTCAGTAAGCCGCTGGAGCAGTGGAACGACGAGCTGCGTTGATAGGCAGCAGCAGCGCTCGCGCGGAAAGGGTCAAAAGCTGTAACTGGGTTGTTGATTGCGCGGGCGACGTGCGCGTAATTAAGAAGCGAGTAATTGGCCAGCGGAATACAGCCACCAAGCACGCAACGCACCACACGCCTAACAGATTTGCAGATTTGCCCCGGCCAACAAAACGTGGATCCAATCCCCCAAACGCCGCTCTTTCTCGTCGTAAGTGACAACAGCCCGACGATGACAGTGTCTGAGCGGCAATGAGAGGCAAAAAACAACGAATGGAGAGGGAAAAGCGCGCCCTCTCTCGCGCCAACAATCGCCCCTGGCCGTGCCAAGTCAACAGACACCCAGCGCCTCGCGGCGGCGGCGACCACACTGGACACCGCCGCTGCAGCAGCAGCCCACAACAGGAAGTTCGAATGAGCAGGAAAGCGAAAGGCGCAGAGACGCGAAGAGGAGGCGACGAGGTGGTGGCGCTGGTGGTGCAGTGACCACGCGCACCCCCAGAAACAAAGACTTCTACGCGCCGCGGCGCAAGGACGCTGCCATTCTTCTTTCCTTTTCGAAACTACTTCACATGGAGTATAATGGGAAGGGAGAGACATAGAGAGCAGTGGTAGACAGAAATATGGATACGTACTGCCAAGATTCGTAAAGGTTTACTCATACACTGCACACCAATCAAGATCAATGATTGTCCACGCCTGCTCCTCCAATGTCTTGTTTTCGTAAACGCCCATTCTCATTACTGAATTCCCATTCAACGCGCTTCATTCGCATGTGAGATGCATCAAAATTAAACCTAATTATCGTGAGCCAAAACTTGCTGCAAAACGGACGTTCAAGAATTTCGACAAAAGTTGTTATTGAGCCTTCTGAATTTGACTTGTCTTGTTCTCGCTAATCAACTAATCAATCATGTATTCGTGACGTACACCGCTTGAATGTAAAACTGCTAGTTCCGATTAGTGTAAAAATGTTATCCAACTTTTTTGAATTTTGATTAATCTAGGAGCAGTATTTACCTGTGAACATTGAATAAAAAAAATCAAGTCTTGTTATTAAGCTGCTGCACCTTTATTTGCTTTCCAGAACTTTTCCAAGAACAGCAGTAAAACGTGCACCTTTAGCGATAACATATTTACTGTTTCGCATTACTCGAGTACGCATGTTTCGCAAAAACAATTGAATATGGCGCTACATTATGAGTGCAAAGTGCAGAACAAAACATGATATAATGAACGTTTGAGAACATCTTGAATCAATTGATAAACAAGCGATATGGCGAAAACAAGATAGCAAACTTCTATTGATAGACGTTTTGACGGGAAGTTCGGCGCGATAGCGCAATTCTTTTCTAATAGTTCGCAAGAAACACAGTTTTTGGAGAGGACACGGAAGAAGAAATAAGTGCTACTCACCCGAGCATGTGTTCGAGCTCTCCGCTGGAAGTGCCGCTGTCCGAGGCGCACTTGTGTTGCTCGAAGTCTGAAATGGTTGCAATGTGAGTGAGCCACGAACGAGGAAACGGGGGCTTCCCCCCTCCGCCCGACCGTCACAACAAGAGCTGGCCGAAAATTTCCGAAAATGGAGAGCGATGGCCACCCCGCCAGCTAATTGCCATGCAAGTCCATCGCGCAGCAGCGCGACGATACTTTGTGGAACTCGCATGGCCTAAATGTGGAAGAGGATCGTCCTCGAATTTGACTCGCGACTCGCCGCCATCCACAAAAGGACGGACGAGCGATGCGGGCAGGTATGTGAACGAACGAGGAAAGCAAGGCAAGCGCCACCAGATCGCATATATCGAGCTTCAGCACGAAAACGCTGCGGTTGCGTGCTGCGATACCAGTTTCGACTAGCGGTTGATCCGCCTACTAGCCGACGACGCACAGCAGGGACCGGCTTTTACCCCTAACAACTCTCCTCCTTCTTCTCTCTTTCGCACCCCAGCCACAACACTGTGAACACGGCCAATACAAGTGTTCGGGGCGTAAATCCTTGACAGTCGCCACCATTCGCCTCAATCATGGATGAGGCGATGATAGACGTCGCTCTAAGACGCTTATGCGGGGCCAGCTTGCCTGCCCCCCGCTGTGCCCCTTCACCCCGTCACTCCGCCCGTCTCTATCAATGGTCATTCTGACGGCTACCCAATTAGCATTCATGCACGTCGATAACTGCCCCGAGCAGCTCTTGATGGACAACTCACATCCATGTCCTATTGGTCAGCGTGGCTATTGGCGTGATTTTGCAAAAACAAAAGATTTATGCGTAGCAGCTGAGAGCATACCGAGAACCCACAAGGATCGCTCTGACAAAGAAAGACCATCGAATAGCAAAAATAAAGTTAGTGGACATCAGTTATCCGCTAATTTCCAATTTATAGATAACCTTAATGATAGGACGCTTTGAAGTGCGAAGGAACCTTTAATTTGATATCCGATATTCACACTAGAAAAGACTCCGCAGCGCTTTACAAAGAAATGCACTTCCACTTTTCTCCCTTTGATATCATACAAGTTTGATTCACGTGGGAAACAAATGAAAATGTTCACTCACAGAAGTTAATCAGCATCAGCATGAAAAGTTCACATGTTTTGTAGGAATAAATACAATTTTACCGTGCAAACAAAGACTAATTCATAGCGGGATTAAGGTAAAATCCATGATTCGAGAGAAGTAACAAAACATCTACAGGTGTAGATCACATAAGCATGCACTTCTTTCGAGTATAGGGCTTACTTTTAATGTATAGCGTAGTTTCAACCCTCTGTTGTGAATATCCCAACATAAATCTCCCAGAAAAAAAAGGCATGAGAAAAAACTGCTGCACAACGAATGCTTGACGAAAAAAGTAATCCACCCAAAAATTCAATAGTGTGCTGGCAGAGCAAAAAACACTCAGTGCCAGTTCTTTTTTTTTGTGGAAAAAAAACTGCAGTCATGGAAAGTTTTCGCACAAAAGTTGCTAAAGAATGTCAAGCACATGTGAAAATGATAACCTTTTTTCACTAGAATTTGAAATGCATTTCGCAAACTGCTCACATTAATACTGAAAAAAAAACTCAATTGTAAAAAAAAAAACTGGACTTCAATCCCCCACCCTCAGTCCCATCTGATTTTCAAAAATGATGACAGTTGAATATTCATGCGTAAAGTTTCAAATGGTGAACTAAACAGCATGCACCGATACCGTACGCTGTTTTGTCGTTATGTAGCGCATGCTCTTATAGTTTTGGTTGATTTTTTCTTACAATTTTTCTCTACCCTCTCTCCAACTCTTGTTGTAGACTATTTTTGATGCGAAAGTGAACGAAAACTTACGATTCTCGTCCAGTCGAAATTGTGAGTAGAGCTGGTAGGCGATGTTGTCAATCGCTTCGTCGGATCCTGAGTGAAATCCCTCCTCACTGCCTCGACTCGTCGAATACTGTAGGAGACCCGCCATGTTCTGTGTTTGAAATTTACGCGATGGTGAACGGTGAACACACAACCGTCTGAGGCGCCGGTCGCGAGTGATCTGCAAAAGAACTCGGTGTCAGAGACGGAGAGTGGGGAACGGCGCGGATTTCGAAACGAGCAGTAGACGAGGAGGACAGACGAACGGACGGAGAGTGTGAGCGCGGCTGGTTGATGTTATCTTGCGGTGAATCAGAAGTCAAAATGGGCAGGAGCAGCGGCGGCGGCGACAGCGGCCGGCGGCGGCTGCGGAATAGCAGCAGATAGGGCATTCGGATTGAAACAACAACGTCGACGTCGACGAGAGAAGCGCGGGGGCGAACGCTGCACCGCGAGAGGGGTGACAGATTACTGCGGGCGAAACCCTGTTTCGCGAGTAATGGGACGATAATTGGACATGTCCACATACACGCACACACAGCCACAGACACCAACAAAAGCGGTGTCAAGGCAGTTGGGCAATTCGAAGAGTCAAGCGATATGCGGCGTGTGCGGCTGCCCGGGCTGGGATGGCGATCTGCAAATGCCAGGAAGGGACGTCGTCACAGCAGGGCGAGATATCGTCAAATAAAGGCACCATCTGTCCTCCGCTGCGCCGCTCCTCGCCGCGCGACTGGTGGTCATCCGTCCATCCGTCGCTGAGTGCAGCCAGCAGCAGCACACAGAAAACACCTGGACGTGATTGTCGCGGCCCAGCGGCAGACAGATGGTATCGCCGGAGCACGTGCTGCCGCGCTATCAGCGACGACGAGTTCGCCTTATTTTGCCACCGGCCGCCCCGCCCCGTCAGAGCAGTGTTCCTGCAGGGGAGCAGATAGGAGCCGTGCCAACCGGTGTCTTGCCATTTTCTAGTCAACAACACCACACCAAACACGCATTCAGCCATGCGATAGATTCGCAAATCACGCCGCGAGCCCACTCCACTCGGAATCGCTGATCGTCCGCGGCCTACGAACGAACGAGCGACGAAGTGAGTCCCTGAGGGCCCGCGCGCGCGAGCGGCGCACGCGTGGGAAGCTGTTGTTCCGCGCATAATGTCTAATCTCGCGCTACAGTGTTCCTAGTCGTGCCAGGACCCGATATGACAACAATGAGCTAGGCGATTCATGCTAACAAGACAGAATAACTTATGACAGGCGTGCTCAAGTGAAAGCTGAGAGCGTCTATTGTCAATCGCAAAAATCTTGCGCATTTGACGCGCTGCAGATTTAAAGAAGGTTGGGGGAGAAAAATACTGCACTAGGTACCACCGTTGCTGCAGTTGTTCTAAGTTTGACCACCAGTAAACACACTATGAGGGGCAATACCATGTCATCTGTTTCAAAAATTGTACTTATTCCATGTGCTGAGTGTAAATGCACAACCACTTCTTTAATCGACGCGTGATCTTATTCTCTACATTGTTGGACGAGAGCCCCACATGGAGTTCTCTTCGCGCTTGGAATTTAGAACATGTCCTCTACACAAAATTGTCGAAATTGACAGTGAATTACCACATACCACTCCTACACATACTACAAAATATTCGAAGTTCCATTGCTCGTTGAGTAGTGCACTATTTCCGCAGATGCAAAGAAAACATGAAATTACTACAATTTTTTGAAGTGGCCTTTGTACTCTAGTCACTGTACACCGCTCGAAGAAGATGTGAGAAATGCGGCATGGAAAGAAGTGGGATTTTCTTAAAATTCAACCGGAAACAAAATAATTACCCTGCAATTTGTGCAAAATTTAACTGAAGCTCGCTAATCATCTAGAAGGTGCAAGGTTTTCGCGGACATTCTCCCGGGGACTGCTGCCGTAGAGTTACCAAAGTCTTTCGCTGTAAAGTTTTGCGAGATTTCGCAACTTTGTGGACCACGTGCACCTGTCCACCAGCACAATTTTGTAAATGCACTAAAGAGCTTTGTTGCGTCAGGGATCCAGGGCGATATTGTGCGGATTTCAGCTGGATTGAATTAAAAACAACAACTACTGGTTATACGGAGAATTAGATCATTCATTCAACGGCCACTTATTTAGAGTACTCCTAACGCTAAAGGACAGGTGTGATTTGAAAACTCGTTTGAAGAAAAGTATGAAATTGCATTGATTTTTGAATGCCTCATAATTTTTGCGATTTCTGGAAATGCGCTGTCGCAAGTCACGTTTCACACATCATAGAAGACACTATATCGCATTCCCATCCACCCGATGCGCTTTGCATTTGTGCACTTGCACTATACGTGAAGATGGAACGGCAATATTCCCGAAACATAATACTTTGAAATTTCAGTGTGGATCCATTGAATAGAAATGCTGATAGCCCGGGCCAGGATTTCATTACGAAAAGAATAACGATCGAATTGAGGAAAAAATTACAAAAGAACTGCTGAAGATATGGTGTGCAGCGCTGATTTTCTCTTATCACATTTCTTTGCACTGCTTTAACCTGCAGAAATAACCTTGAGAGAACTGTGTGCGTGTTGGTGTGTGTGCAACCACGGAACAGTAATTGTTTTTCGGGTAATTTTCCAAGGCACTATTTGGACGTTGTCTGTGTGTGTGCGTTTGCGTGCGCGCGTGTCTGTATGGGAGAGCGGGTTTCTCGCTGAGTTTTCTATTGAAGTATTGTACGACAACCACGGTGGCGGGGTCAACAACGCATCGGCGCCGTCGACGCAGCGGCGGCGGCGACGACGACGATGTCGCTGCAGCAGCAGCAGCGGACAAACACGGGAAGTGACGCCTATTTATTTAGCCTGGAATAGTCGCTACTAGCAACGAACGAAGCGGCGAACGCACCCACGAATCGCGGGCGCAAGATGAATTCCGCACAGTTTCCGCGGACGGTTTTACCGTAA
>KN732095.1:0-11376 GCA_000816745.1 Ancylostoma duodenale | reverse complement strand
CAGCGTCGCCGTCTCCGGCGATGGCGGTCGCCAATCGCCGATATTGGCGACGGCGGCCGCCGAAGTTGGCGATTGCCGTCGCCGATCCGCCCACAACCGATACGCATCGGCATCACAGTCGCCGGCGACGGCGACGCTAGGTGCTACACTCCTCGAGGAGTATAGCGCCAGTGTAACCTGGTTCAGGAAAATATGTGAAGTAATATAATGATAGTTTGAGGTGTGAGGTTTTGTAGGATTCTCGTCGCTGAAATGCATTACTCAGCCCGGTATGAACAAAAAATATTCTTCTTCGCACAAAAACTTCACCACATGAGTGATGGCGAGCACAAAAATGATGGCGATTATCAAAGCAGGCTACTCACCACAATTTGTTTTAAGCGCACTGAGACAAATTACGAAGAGCTAATCATTGCTGAATAAAATTTTTTTTTTTGAAAATCCAAGAGAACAAAAAAAAAACTAGTAAGAGATTTCTAGCCTTTCCACTGCGAAAAGTGTAACAATCTAACAATGCCATCTGTGGAAAATAAGACATAATAATAAATGCAAGCACGCCATTAAAGAGTATCCTAACGCTAGTTACATAACGCGCAGTAGGTCGGCTACATCGTACTATGATGCATCACATCACCATGCTGCTCCCTTTTAGACCATGTAGTTATACAATGGAACTTCAAGTAAAATTCTGAAGGAGTTGACCGCCGTCTTACTCCATCACCACTTGAGAAACTAGAGATTAGCCTGAGTGCAAAAGTGGACATTGCTGATAGATACTTATGCCACATCTTTAAGGCTGTGCTATACTCCGCGGGGAGTGCAAACACCGTCGTTGTCGCGCGGCGATATCTATTCTGATACCTATTGAGTAGGGGCGGCGTAGGCGTAGCTGTAACACCCTCCTCCCACAATCAATAGGCGACGTCGACAAAATCGATGTCGCCATTCAAGCGACTGCGACGAAGAGTGCTATACCCCCCACTTGAGTATATCTTCAGCGTAAGACGCCGTAGAATTAATGTGATACATCATCTCAGAAGCTATGGTAGTCTTCGGCAGGTGAACAATTAACGGTTTGTAAAAGCGAGAGGGTATAAAAACGTTTGGAGAAACGGTAATAAGGGAAATTAATGAATCAGGTGATGTAGTTTTCTTACTGGTAGACTCTTACTTCCTCTCCTCTTTCTTCTCTATACCAAATAATGGGTAAACATTGGTAATAAGGGTAAAAACCCGTGTAATTCACATGCTGAGAACACGTAATTTTAATACTTACGATTTAGGAAGTGGATATCCGTGACTATGTGATCCCAGCCATGACAGGGAATCCCTGGAAAAAACTGGAGGAGCAATGGAAGAGCGAGAGAACTTCGGCAGGAATAAATACGACAGCAAGTAGTTAAGAGAATAATGCCCCTGTGCCATGTAAATATTACAATTTCTCATCTAATGAACATAAAAGAACAACAGATCTCTCACTGTTAACATTTGGAAAATACAAGAGGTAGGCTCACAGGAAACGAAGAGCCATCTCACTGCTTCACACTGTAGCCTTTTCAATTTATACGTTTTATAAGTAATTTTATAAACAACATCGCTATCAAATAAATCGTTGCTCAGAAACAAGCACAAAGTTATAGACAAACGGGAATCGGGATGACATCGGAAAATTCATAGTTGGAGGAAACGAGCTGACCGGCTGTGGACCCATCCGTAGCCGCTTTGAGCAGCGCCTCTGAAAAAGTTCTACAGAATGTCGGTGTGAGAATAATGAATGCTATAGAAAACATGTGGAATAATAAAATAATGTGAGAGTCCTTAGGTAGAGTTAACACTTCTAAGGATTAACGGCCAGGAAGACACCATTTTAAAGAAGTTACTATGTTTTCGTTTTGCTTTAAGTGCTGTTTTCTACACAGCAGAAAAAAAAAACGCATTCAACAATGATGATTGGGCTGGATGTCAACGTCTAACTTCTCTCTTGCTTTCTCTTTTTTTTTTTTGCATTTCATTACGCGTAGAATCTTAAGCACAGAAACTACAACGTGGGACAATTTTGCACTGTTTGTATTTTGCTTAAAAAATGTGAAAATGTGTCTTTAACGAGATTTGAAACAGGAAATTCTTGAAGAAGTGGCCTTCCCATCCAACTATAAGCTTCATATATCCTTGGTGCGTAGGATGCTAACGTTCAGTAGTGCCTTATCAAAGGGTATGAGAAACCAGAACCACTGCCTCTGCAACCTTTGTTGCATTTATCATTTTGAGCAGTGCTGGGGTGAAACGGTGGGCTGACACAGCCGTTCTGATAAAAATAAAACCCAGGGACTAAGGAACTGATATCTAACTATGAAAGTAATAAATACAGATATTGCACCTCATCTCTGCGCATTCATGTTCCTTTACCATCGCAAACAGCACTGATATGCTACTTCTCTGTCCACAATCTTACAAGAGCAAAGAAATGATCACTCAAAAAAATTTCAAATCACATTCTAGAAAAGGGAGGAAGTGGAGCGAGAGGGATGTGCGGACGAGAGCGGAAGGGGAGGGGGGGGGGGGGAGTGAACAACATGACAACTGGGAATAAGATCAGCACAATACCTATCGATATATGCAAAATTATTACAGCGGAAATTTACCGATGCGATCTTCCATCAACTAACTATCATCTGTGAAGTGTACGTTACTATACTTATAAACTTGAAAAAATTGCGTATAGTACCAGTACGTGTTTGGAAACAAAAAATGTAGTGAACCTATCAATTTTCGAGAACATGGAAATAGAAAATGTGATGAACCCATCATTTTTCGAAAACACCTCTTTCATAGATTTTCGTTCCACACAGAACATATTATAAAAGCTAAAAATCCATCAAAAGAATAAAATGGAAGCTAAAACCACGACTCAACGAAGCAGTCGGTGTAATTATCACTCGTAATTCGGAACCCTTTCTCTATGTAAGATAACCAGTCAGGCTGACCATCGTTGCATTGTTAGCATTTCGTGACTTCCAGCTCAATCAAAGACGTTAAAATTACATTAGTTTCCCAAAGAAAACTCACCGTGATTCAATCCTCGTAGATGATTTTGGTAAAGTGTCACAAGCTTTTTAATTTTCGAATATCAGAACGAGAAAAAACCTTATTTCAGAATAAAGAGGGATATCAGCAGTCAAGATGACACGTATACTTGCTGGCACTCTTAGTTTATTAAGCTCTCCAAAATTACACAAATAGGTCGCACGCATATATAGGCGACGGCAGCCATGCTGATTTGATGGCACGCAACGCATCATACTGCTAGGCTGCAAAATCTTTGCTGTGCCTTTGCTCTACAACCAACCCCTGCTCGCCTACCACTGTATAATGGCTCTCTGCAGGATCAGCCGAACTAACGCCTCCTATGTATAAAAGTGCTGCATTTTTGAGCCCACTCTGTCGCTGCGGAGGCTGTTAAAGCAGATAACCGCAAAACAACCAATAAATTTCCCTCAGAACATATGGGTTACTAAAGATCGAAAATAAAAACGATTATACAAAAAACAACAAACAACAAAATCGACCACATCCAGAAATCGTAGAAATACGGTATTGCTATCAACAACGGTATGTCGCCATTGCAAGAAAAGCAATTCATTCTGTATGCAAATTACCTTTTATCACATGAATACAGTTTCATCTGTAGGTAGGAGGTGGTAGATGATGAGGTACCCCCTGGTGTCCATTGGGATTATCAGAGAGATTAACAGCCGCAGGTCCTTGATGGGCGCTATTTCCAGGAACGGAATTATTTGCCGATGATCTCATGTCTAAAAGAGAGCACACGTGCACACTCAAAGCAGCCTGGATAGAAAATATTAAAAGAGGTAAAGTAAAAATGTAGTGGAACTAAAGACACTTTTATACAGCGAAATCGGTGATAGTGTGAACTTCTCGTAATTCACGGCTACGAATGTACTTGATCAGAGGTTGACTAGTCAGAACGAATCACTATTTCAACGGAAGAACAAAACTCACTCAAGTAGTTCCTATTGGACAAAATTTCCAGAAGCCGATCTTTCAAGATGCGTGGGTCATCAGCTTGTAAAGAGGCGAACTGAGGGGTTTGCTAAAACACAACACATCCAAAGCTAAAAAAGTTATATTTGTGGCCCAGTACAGCTAAGCAAGAGACTGTTGACGAGGGTGGTGCCAGTTAAGTTGTAGTTATGGATTTCGTACCGATAATCTGTTGAAGATGTAAGAATCTTCTACCGCATTTGTATACTGAAGCAGTCTTGCCAGTTGGGAAGTGTCTGACCCATGCAAGGCAGCATGTATAGATTGTTCAATAGCTAAAGGAAGTTCGAAATTTAGAAACACGTCCAGATACGTCTCACAGTAATGTAAAAATAACCTTCCACTCTCGTAGGATTTATAGATGATGAGGGTACATATCCATTCGCAGGAGAATTCCGCCGCCTGTCATACTGCAGCGATTGACCGCTGGTACTCGCTGTGGTAGGATGGCTCGAAGACTCCAATTCTTGTCCTTCAAATGGCTGTGCCGCCGATTTTGGATTGGCCGTACGTCGCTCTTTCCTCTGTTTCTTGCTCCACAGCTCATGACAATCCTAGCGAAGAAGTCTTTCATATAAGCTTTTTTTTTTTCAAAAAAAAAAAAGATGCGCATAACGATAAGGCGGTTTAAAGAGAGACAGCCACATTGATGGTGACCGTTCGCCTTTCTTATATTGGAATATGGATGAAAGAACAACATGCGTGCACAACACGTATATCCTTTATAATTATGATGAACGCGCTCTCCCATTATTGGTTAGTATTGAGCTAGTGAAGGCAAATGAAATACGGGTGGATTAGGGTGTGTAATCCCATTCATTTTTTATTGATTAATGTTATAACCAAACTGGTCAAGTACTCTAGATTCCCCGAGTTATTCATAACGTTCTGTAAAATGCAAAACAAAAATGGTTTCAAAATTTGAATAGGAAAAAAGCATGAACAAGCACCTGATGTTGTGGTAGCCTCAACGGTGGAACAGTAGCGTAGTCGAAATTTTTGATCCAGTAGTGACTAATCGCATCTTTGGCCGAAATACGACGTTTCGGATCGAGTAACAACATCTTGTCCATAAGATCTATTGCTCCAGATGGCATTATTCTGTAAGTTGAATTAGTATGCAAATTCACATTTCTCGAGCATCTACAGTGATCGTCTATGGAGCTGGCGAATTTGGGAAGCTGTGGACGATCACGGCCGCAAATTCCTCAGCTTCATCAACGCTCACTGTATGTGCCAGTTGACTGAAGCCTGGTGAGGTCATACTCCATATGAGCCTGGTGAGGTCATAATCGTAACAAAAGTGAAAACGCAATAAACTGCCGCAATAGGGGCAATGTTACAAAGGCTTCATTCAAACATGACTCGGTGTCATCAATGAAACAGCAAATATTGCTATGCTTCCTGTACTTCTGTTCACTGAGCGCTATTTGCACCTGTCCCAAACAGTTGTGAAAAGGTTTTTGCATAGAAGGACGGGAGTGTTTCCCTTGAAAACATTTCTCAGGCGAGGCTATAGCTATGGATTAAATTTCCAGGTTTACATGGCCTTGCGGGTGGGAGCCCGGTGTGACGTTTTTTTTTTCGTCGAATCAATAGATTTCTTTTTCGAGAATCTCTTTTTATGGAAACAAAGAAAACTGTTCGTAAGTTGTATGGAGAATACATTTGAACCTTCGCACATCTTTTCCGAAAACATGCACAGGATTGCAGAATTGCACGAGTAGATGTCAATACATCATCAAATGATCATGTCTTTATGAAATCAATTTCCCCTTTCTTACCATAAGATGAGAAAGTGCACATTTTGATTCCAACGATGATAACGCATTGTAGTGAGGATTTGGAAACAAGATAGAATGAAGGAGGAAACGAAAGGAAAACAATAATTCAAAAAAGGAGCCGGCGTAATATCTCGAAACCAGCGTAATGATTGAAGAAAAAACTACTGTGGCTATAAAAGTTCTGATTAGAACAAAGACACTTTTCTTATTAATGCATAAACTTACTGCGAAAACTCTTCACGAAGACATCTAACATATTGCTTTTTACTTCGTAACGTATTGAACAAAGGCATTTTCTCCACTTCCGGCCAGTTCGCTAAGCAAGGTGTTCCACAGACCTATAATAGACCGTATCCGAAGAGAAAAACACGAGAAGAACGCGGAACCCACCTTAGATATGAGGTCTAACTGCGCTGCTTCATTATTTCCTTGAAAGAGTGGCTTCCTTGTGAAAAACTCTCCCAGTATGCACCTTAAAAAAAGGCCACGCTTAAATTTTCGTTTTGCAAATATTGTACACAAAAAACATCCACCCCTGTACAGAGGAAGCTGATTCTCGGTTGACCTTCGAATCAGCGTTGGAAAAATCCACTGAAGGGATATGAAAACTGGTCAGAGATATTATGATTACCTACCCGATACTCCACACGTCAATCGCTGGACCATAATGTTCGTCTCCAAGCAACAGCTCAGGTGGACGATACCACAAAGTAATTACTCGATTGGTGTATAGTCGCTCTTGATCCGAAGAATAATAGCGCGCAAGACCAAAATCAGCTATCTTTAGCTCACCCCTAGACAAAAAAAACTTAATTAGATTGCAGAGTTAGAGAAAAGCAATTAACGATTCTTCCTTACTATAAAGATGTGCGTATTTGGACTTTTTTTACTGCTGACATGACATACCTGTTGTTTAATAAAATATTACTGCATTTTATATCACGATGAAGAAACCCGGCTGAGTGACAATATTCTAGACCCTGCAAAAAAGAGTTCAAGTCCAGCAATGGAAAAATGGAAATCCTTTCATATCTCGGAACAAATGACGGCTTTCGTGCGAAATGAGGTTACGTGTTTCAGACAGATTGGTATACACTAAGAAAAGCGCAAAGAAACTGTAGTAAACCAAACTCACCAATATTAACTGTTTAAATAAACTTCGAATCTGATCATTATGAAAGTTGATCAAGTGCGAAGCTTCAAGCAATCCCATAAGATCATGGTCCACATATTCGAAAACCAAATAAAAATTTGCTGTAAAGAATTTAGTGCGTGCAAATGATGATCATGGGTGCATTGCAAGCCGAACTCACCTCTTTCTGTGCGCATATCCGCTGCTGATAATTTGTCTGTGACAATATCGATGAGCTTTACAACATTTGCATGATTTAACTGACGCAAGATTTTGATCTCACGAACAGCTGTTATGGGGAATCCCTCTTTTTCATTCTCTAATCGCACCTTCTTTAGTGCGACTTGTTCACCTGAATGAATTTGAAGGTTCAGAATCGAAGTTGTTCATTACTAAAAACTAATGAAAGAATCAAGCACTGGTATGATTCTGCGCAACCACTTCAATAACTGTGTACACTCATAAGTGCAAAATTCTTCAGCCATGAACAAGAGTACTGTGTCTAACTCATTTTATTCTAATTACCAAACGCATTGAAAAAAAAACCAACCTGTCACCTTATCCCTTGCTTTGTACACTTGCCCATAAGTACCCTCACCAACTTGGTATAAAATCTCGTACTTCTCCACAAACCCGCTACCCCATTCATTCGATAAATCAACTCCTCTCCGAATCTTGTTCAGAACTCTAAAAACAAAACAAATTACTGCACAACGGTTAGAATAAAAAAACTGAAAATTACGTTGGACGATCGAATCCTCGTTTCTTGATGTTGGAAACGTTCGGCATAGGCAATCCCGTCGTGCGAGTTGGAGCTGATGAACTACTGGCCCCGGAACCAGATGGCACCATAGGATCGGGTGGCATGTTGCTGGTGAGCGGAGGAAGTGGTGGAACTGGCGGTGGCGGTGCGGGTTCGAAGGGAATCGGCGGAACAGGAGGAGGTGGGACAGGGATACTACTCAGCGGTGGCACCATCAGTTCCGTTTGCTGAAATCATTTGCAATGATTCTCCTTCCAAAATGCTTGGAATTAAATGAACTGACAGATATCTTGAAAAAAAAGTACAATCTTGAAAGAGGAAATCACCTTGGAGTCCGCAGACGGTGCTCCAGGAACAGGAGGAATAGGCGGAGGTGGCAGATGCATTCCAACAACAGAAGTGGGTGGAGGAACGGCCACCGGTACGACTAATCCACTCGTAGTAATCTTTAAAAAACATGGTATAGAAAAATGACTCATCAATTCTCATTTCTACACTGTCCAAATAGTGCAATACAGAGATGGAAAAATAAGGTAAGCCGAAACATTGGTGGAGACAGAATGTTCATGAGATTAAGCACAAGCATAAAACTTTTCTTTTCGTTACCCACTACATAATTAAGCTATCTCAGTGGCACAGAAACGTCCATGGAGTCTCGTTTTGGGTACGAAAGGAGATAGCTGCTTAACCCTAGTAAGATTCTGTCTATAACATTGCAGGGAGAGTGATAATAAGAATTCAACGTGTTCTCCTTTCAAAAGCGGATTCCCACAAACGCCGAACACAATCATAAGCTCAAGTTGTGACTCCTTTCGTATTTGAAGACCTAATTTACCCTATTAATGAGTTAAAGAAAGAGTCCCTTCTCTTCTTCATTTTTTTTGCTGTAAGCGAAGTGTTCCAATAAGTTCAAGAAACCGCTTTACATAGATCGATCGTTGTTTGTGATAATAATCTGTGCTTAGTGTGCACAGCGAAAGCTGTCACGCCATGTCAAAAATCACGCAACAAATACAGCTCATTTGTGATGAGGCACCGGGCATTCAATCGTTCAACGCATAAAATCACAAACTCTCGTAAAAAAAGTTCGAGAAATAGGGTTCTCAGCGCTTTAAGGGAACTGCAAGTATACCATCGCTCGCAGCAGCAAGGTAGACTCTACTTCACTAAGAATATTCGGAGCGATTTCTGAGATAAGATTCTACCTTTCTAGAGAAAAATTGACTTGAGCTATAGCCATCAGGTATCTGCCGAGAGTTCTGGGAAATTGAATGGAACGACGAATTTGGTAGTTTCAAGGGATAATGACTTCGCTCGAAATGGCTCACATTTTTTCACACTATTCACATTTCGAATTTACAGTGCCGTAGATCCGCCGCGTCCTCCTCCCGCACCGCCTCAGATCACATGTGGCGTTCTGCTGGCGATCGATACTCAGCCGGTTGGCTGCGGGAACGCTGCCAGCAGGACGCCACGTGTGACTCCAGGCGCTGCGGGAGGAGGAAGATCCGGACCTACGGCCCTGTACATATAGCAACTCACAAGTTGATAATACTGCGCAGTTGCTGGGTCAAGGAAAGTCGGAGGAGGGCAGGCGACTGGCAGCGTCATAGGTAGAGTTGCAGTCTTCTTATCGATGTTCTTGGCATCCTGGAGACAAACCCGTAATATGTATTTCCCAGCAGCAAAAAAATTAAAGCCAACTAACCTCACTGCTCGAGCTGCTCGATGAGCTATCTCTTTTTCTGCGTTTCAGCTTCCGGTGCTTGTCACGGTTTCTGATTAACGCATCAGCCGATTCCCCATGCTTCCGAACGAGCTCACCAAACAGCGTGGTTCGGTCTCGCAACCTAAAAAGTAAAAATACAAGTCAGTCGATTGTTGGTTACATCATAATATGCCATTGGCGAAGGTAGACGAAGGATGAAGAAAAATTGAGGTCTCCGCCCAAATGGAGACCTGAAGCTCCGGAACTTCAAAACAGAACTCTTTCAGGAAACTAGTTTAAAGCCAAAATTTGAAAAAAAAATGAAAACGACATGACAAAAACATCATTCCTTTCAAGACTTTTCCCACCTGCCACAGCCATACACGTAAGCTTACTGAAGATACAAAGTCGGCTAAACTGTGCAAACGTACGTTATTTCGTCATCGCTACTGTCGCTGCTGGTTGATCGCCTTCTTCTCCCTTTCCCACTTTTCCTCCTTGGTGGTGTGCGAGAACGATCCCGTCTGCAAATATACGACATAACCACATTATTCCTTGTTTCTGAAAACGCAAAAAAAAAATTCGCTACGAATGAATCAGCTCTGAGGATAGAAATCACTTATGAGTAACTAAGCAGCACTAAAACAGATACAAATTATCGAAGAGCGCTACATACTTGATAATCAGCCAGCAAAATATAAGCGTTTATCAAAATAAAAAACTGTAGGATTACTATATATGGTTAGGATATGAAAAGGAAGTACAAGCCGTGACTCTCACCTTGACCTCTTTTCCTTCTTTTTCCGCTCTTCTCTTTCTCGTCGTTTGCCTCGGTCTCTACCGTTTTGGCTTCTATCTCGATCCCTCCTTGAACGAGAGCGCGATCTTGACCTTCGGCTGAAATGAAACCAGGAGATTTATACGGAGCTCTTAAAGACGAATGACAACGGAACACGTTCACTAGTGAGATTACAAACCCTCACCTCCAATAACCATGAGAATTATGACCTCCTCCGCAGGTCTTGGCAAAATTAAAGTTTGCTTGAGAAACTTTAACAGTGCCTCTAATCTATCAACTGTTACCAATGTGACTTATCGCTTTAAATAGCAAATTTCAAACGATCTTATGAAAGTCCTTCACTTTCTCTGCCATATAGAACTCACTGGTAACATCCGGGAGTTCGCATTTCTGTTAGACATGCTATCACTTCACATGTCAAAGAAATGACTTAATGGATGTAGCAATGATAATTGGGACAAGTAACGACATATCCCTTTTTGAAACCGGGTTAACAACCACATACAAAATCTTCCCTTCAAAACTACGTGCCATCATGTACTTGAGCAAGGCAGCCAGCAGCTCACATTAGCGGTTTCCAATTCTCCATCTCGAAGACAATGACTGACAAAGAAATATCCAGATCATCGAAGCAGAAAACAAACCTCGATCCTCTGTCACGATCGAACGGTGGCGAAGCTGAGGGTGTTCGCTCTCGTTTTTTCTTTTTGTGTGATCTATAGCGTGGACTAGGTGTTCGATCCCTATCTCTTGAGCTTCTGCGGGATTTACGCTCATGGGAAGAACCAGGAGAGATGTCCATTGCATCTAAAAATGAGAAATGCAGTTCCAAACCGGTGAGCGTATGGACTTTTCTTCTTTCTCAGATCGTCGGTTTATGCACATCATAGTTCAGAAAATGGCAGCCTTCTAGAGCTGATTAAAAATGAGTCGTCCATCCCTACTAAAGCTATTTACCATCTCTCTACTTCAGCCTCTCACAACGGATTACTTCACGCGCGTAGAATAGCGATGGAGTGCCGATAAGGATGATAGCTAAGAGGGAAGGAGTCCAACAGTCGGTTTTCAGAAAATATAAAAGCCATCCAAGATCATCAAGTTCTATGTAAATAGAGAAAGTTCAATGTA